>OX419582.1:6934469-7212019 GCA_948473455.1 Teleiodes luculella
TCCCAACTAGGTATTAAATGCACATTTTTTGTGCCATCTATTTAAAAATTGAACAGAATAATATTCCAAACCATTGTCGCTTAGTTTCTACTAAAATCAATGATTAAAGCTTAATTTGGTATAATTCTGTATTACATCGAGCCACAGAAGCTTCAGTTCCAAATAGACTGAACGAACACAAAAACTTGTTCCTATAAAACCTAGTTTCTCTATCTTCGAGCAGATAAGGGAGTCAGAAGATTTTAAAAAGTTAATGAAAATAGTTTTCTAATAAAAGCAAGCCTAGAAAAATAAACAAAGAATAGATCAAAGTTGGTGAATTTCATATTTTTTCAAGGCAATTAAAAATGACTAATCTACTCGTAATAACAAAATGCAGTACAAGATATATTTTAAAATATTAAAGATGTACCAAATACAAAAATAATAAACCTAACTGAAAAATATTACAAATTCATGTTATAAATTACGCGCTAGGGAGATTTATATCTAGTAGAACGCATGTTTGAGGCTGGTATTAGACCAGTCAGTTATCTTTAACCATTATTGATCAAAGAAATTACAAATCCATCAAACACAATATACATTAAAATGTTGATAAATATTTTTATCAAACGTTGGACACGAAATTTGCTCCAAGATATTTGTCTAGTTGAACACCAGCTTTAAAACAGCCGTTTCACAATCCGCTTACGTCATTGACATGTTTGCAATTGGCAATAAACTAATTTAGGTATAAGATAGGTAAATTAGTCTAGTGGAGAGCACGAGGTGCTCGGTGAAAAATGGGTATTCGAAAAGCAATAATAAATGTAGGCACATATAAGTCGCGCACCGCTGTCAACTGACGCAGCAGACTTCCCCGTAGACCAGTAGTAGTTTGTTAAGACCGCGCGGCTTGGACGGATAACGGGATTAATGACTAACAGTTTAATAAATAAGGTTCAAATTGGCTTAATATTCTTGCTTTCTTTGCGTTTGCTTGACCGGAAAAGTAAGGACAATTTAAAAAAAAAGCCGAGAGGTGGGAAAACAGCGCTTCTATATAATATATTTATTTGACACTGGCATTACAGTAACTGACAAGGACAGAGGCTAAAAGCTGATAAGTTCGTATACTGAATTTTTAGAAAGTTACCATTAGAACGAACATTGGTTATAAAATTTTAGTTGCGGATTTTGCGGAAATTGGGCTAATCACAATACAAATTATAAAAAAAAGAAAGGAAGAATAAATAACCAAGAAGGGCTACATTCGTTAAAATGGTTGGTGGAATTATATTATGTAGAACACGAAATCATCATCATCATCAACGCTGTGTGTGATGATTAATTATTCAATAATATGAACTTATGCGAGTTGGACAATTTACGTATTAGACATTTGGTAGATGAGATATCCTCTTGTCGTTTAGAGCTTTGGATTTATATTTTTATCTTATGCATTGGTAAATTCTTAAATATTTTTATCAAAGTGTGCAAGCCCGATAAGTGACCAAATGCGCACACAAAATAAATAAATTAAGTCTCTTATTATACTGAAAAGCTATGTAAACTAAGCGGGATCTAAAATAGTATTATATTTGCCAGGCGATATCTGTAAACTAGTATAAAGAGAGAAAGCCAGATAAGATTACTTTCAGCTTGTTTCACGAACGCTGTATGAGATTGGATATTTTATGTCAGATTATTTGACGTCCATCATAGAGTTTTTATTTAGCAATTTGTTATTATTGCTGTATGCAGGCTTTTATTTATTTTTAAAAGTGATCCTGTCACCTAATTTTTAAACTTTTTATCCGTATTCTTAAATTTTAGTTGTAACAGCCTGTGTTGGATACTGCTCGTTTTTCATTAATTAACGCTATTAATATGACTAAATACTCGTAGTAATAAGATTCATCCAAAAATACTTATTAGATATAGCAAACTGGAGTACAAGAGTCGCTAAGTCCACGTCCAAGTCACGCGGTCCGCATGTCCCGTACTTACGATTTCTAGTCCCTAGTCTATTAGCCGTTCCTCGTATGTCAATTTTTCATCAGTGAATTTAGTTTAACCCTGTCAATTACGATCTTTTTAAAAGAATAGTTCCTCAATATTTATTTGGCGCATAATAGCCGCGTGTGTTATGTTCTAGTCGCGATGGAAAGATTTATTGAATTCGATTGGTTATAAGGGTTTGCATCGCCTCGGAAGGCATGTTTCTTGCTAGTTGTAATCCCTACATATTCCTAACAGTAGACGTAGTGCCACATTTTATCGACCTAGTTGTAGATCCCTTCACTTGTAACGGTTTATTTTTTACAAATAGATGTTGCCTGACAATGGTCGCGCATAAAAAGCAATATAAAGTAAATGATAAGCAATACTGTAGAATTTATCTAGTTTATATTTATTGTTTATTAATATTTAAGTAGATTTTTAGAAGGTTTTGGTGCTTCGGAGACCTACTATATTAACGATTAATGAAACGAATCTAACATCGAATATTTTGTATATGATTGTGATGATTGTTTTGTCAAATGATTGATGATTATTATACGTTGTATAGTTGTCTAAGTTCTTCACCTAAACACGTTCTTGTATCGCTTTCTATCTATCTACTAGTAGTCTACATTCTTCTATGAATACTTAGTCGCGTATCCTTCCATATTCTTTACTCTAGCTCCTATCCCAATGTTTGTATTTTGTAGACGCTAAACTTAATTGCTTCTATAATTAAATCTAAATCGAGATATTTTATTCAAAATATTTATACTAACGTTATAGTAATTGTAGTGATTATATAGATAATTAAGTAATTAACGATTAATATAATGAAACCAACTTATATACAAAAATATATACATTCGATTGTAAATATTTCCCTGTGTACCAAAGTCCCCTTCTTTACAATTTTTGTAGATCTAGTATTACGAAATATCTTTTATTATTATCTATTTACATAGAATGGTACAGTAGTTACTTTAGAAAGTCCACTTTAGGCCGATAGTGGTCACACTATCAAAGTAAGCAATACTCACGTCATATGGCTTCGTTTGTGTAATTCATTTTCCAATACACATTAACATGGCGTACAATTTTGAAGGCCTATATTATTTCTTTAAATACAAGACAAAGTAGACAAAAGCAAAACGAGAAGACATTAGTCTTTAGCAAAAGCCTTCATAGATATCAGCAAGCAATAATAAATAAATAGTACTCATGAGAATGAACATGTGTAACTAAAACGATTCCATAGATAAGAAAATATGAACAGTGATAAATTTTAAAATGTCCAAACTAGCAATACTTAATAAGCAATAATTTTAGTATGTAACGGTTATATAATAGATAAATTATAGCCCATAGCAATATTAGGATAAAAACATAAGCAATATGACAAGCAATATTGATTTAGGTTTAGTATAAGGTTCGATAGAACCTACTCGGCTAAGTAGACTGCGATCAAGTGATAAATATGTAATATATTTTAAAAGTATTTCTTTTACAGTTAACTGCTAAGGGTTAAATCTCATACGACTTTTAGAAAAGAAACAAATGAAGACAGAACTCGATCAAAGGTTATTTTACGCCTGTTTCAATATTTTCGTAGCTGCTACGAAGCTTGCTACGAATTTCAAGTAGCAAACATCTACGAAATAATTTAGGCTGGCATTTTTATAGCAATTTAATCAAATTTAATATGTATGCCTTAAAATATATTTGTTTGACGTATGCATAATTTAAGCTTGAAATCAAAATATTAAAATATTTTATTGCTTATAAGAAAAATATAAACGCGAATCATATTAACGCCGATACGCAGCGAGCGCAGAAGCGGTAAAACCCGTTCAATTTATTTCATATTGTTTGGAATACAGGATGGGAACATATTTATTCAAGTGAAAGCTAATTTTGTTTATCGATGTGAAGGCTACAGTGAACAGAAATTTATTGGCTTAAGAAAATTAAGCGTTATTGAACATTTTGCATAATAAGCTGCGTACGTACATCCTCAATGTTATATCGTTTTACTCGACAAAATTTAAATGTTTTTCTCTAATACAAAGACAAAATTTGGTGGTTAATAAATAACACAAGACGGGATACATTTTAAAGATATTTTAAATGTTCAATACAATTGTATCAAAAAAAATAATTTAATTTACATTTTCATTTGCATTTAATACACGGCAAAAATTAAAAAGTAACTTCAAATTTTAAATAAAATATTTGGAATTAAGACATCCCTAGTTTAAATATAAAAGTGTTGTCAAACTTTACGGTTTTCACACTCGTATGCGCTATATCGCCAAGTATGACATTTATGAAAAGTAGAACATATTACGTAATCAGATATTAGATGCAGGCAGAATGCGCACAATATTATCATATAAATTTGGATGATATACATAACTTGGCTTGTTACTTCAACTACTTGGCAGAGCAAAAACAAAACTTAATTAATAACGTTTCTTGCAAATATTATATCTTTGTAAAAATGATTTCGAACTTTATAATTGGCATGATAAAGAAAACGAACTTATGCGATATTTGTTACAGTATTTTTGGCAATTAGAAATGGAAGGTAGAATACCTATATTTCAAACGATCTTCGAAAACGTTACGTAAGTTCTTTTATTTGAAGTTAGAATCTGAACGTTGAACTTCGATTTCGACCCCCTATCGATTCGGTATTTACGGGCCAAACGTTTAAATCCGAATGAAATTGATAATGCACTACTAGTTTTGTTGCTGTTTTGTTTTATGAGAACACAGTTATTTATTCCGAAAAAAAAAACCTAATCGTTCACAGTTAAGACTCATTGTAGAATTACTGTCAAAACAAAAATAAAAAAGCAGAAATATAATTTTAAACATCTTTTTATATTATGTTATAATACAAACGCCCTCGAGGTTACACTCATATTACAATTTGACACTGGCACAAAAAAGTGCCAATAAAAATAAAAACATTATAGCTATTTTCCTACATTCTTGGCAGCTTTCGGCGGCTAACGTATACAACCAAAAATCGCAGCCAACAACGGCGGAAGCTGTCGGAGTTGCTCGTAGTAAACAACCTGTCAACCAACTTTTGCTTTTAACATTCCTCGAGATGTATTTACTTAGGACCAAAAGGAAACTTTTATAAGTTAACAATATATTGTTTCAGCACAAAGCTTTCCGTAACACTTTCTTCTTTGGGTAAACATCCCATCCCACCTGTTTAAAAAAAAAGAATTTAAATTGTCTAATAAATTCTAACCTTTTGAAACTTAAAAGCAATATTAATATAAATACTAATGGTGAGATTCTTAAATAAAATAAAATTAACAACGATTGAATGAATCGAATGGATAACAACGAATCGTTTAATTAATCATTAGTTTTGCACAACGACGCGAGTTATTGTTGAAATAGGTATGCAGTTAATCTTGAAATCTGCGACAATGTCTGAGAATAAATTATTGATAATTGATAGTTTTAGAGCAAATATAGCAACACAGGCTTTGTCGCAGTTTCGGGATATTATTTTAGGAGCGAGGATATTAAATGTCCAGATGTAGACTACGACTCTTGTAGCAATACACTATGGTACTTTTTAACCATATTATTTGCACTGGATGTGTTTGTGCAATGTGCATGAGTATTATAAATTATACTTATTAACAAGTACAATTTTAATAAATTTATAAAGTTGATTAAAACGGCGATAAATATTATACGGTATAATGAGAATAATCCAGAACATATTTAGTGTAATTATAATAATATGTAACAATAACATGCAATCAACTGTTGTTTTATTATGATAGCACAGCGCAGCGCCCTGCCGCCATTCTTCTGATTTGTGATCAATAGTGATCATATTATAATCACATAATTTAAGATACAAGTTGTAAGTTGTCAAAGCGGGTTGTGCTTGTACAAGTATTAGTTGTCAAAACATGTGTACAGAGTCGTAGAGACATCTCATTGTTTTGCGCCTTGCGGGCGAGTTCTAGTTCTTAGTGTAGGCAGTAGCACTAGTCAGTTAGTCGGTCTAGCGCATGTACCACTAGAATTAGACTGGGGTGTGATAATGTGATGCAACGAGTAGAACGTGAGAGTGCTAGTAATAGAACGAGACGGTAGGAATGCACCAGTAAGGACAGTAATGCTAGATTTGCCTTAAAGTGTTAGTGTGAGTGAGACAGGACATAAATGTCATTTAATTTTATAATTTTAATTTGCTCTTATTAACTTTCGTTAGAGTAATCGCCAGATAATTGTATTCGTTTTGATTTGGGTGTTAGCTTACTTGTCGTAAAGTATGCACTTTATAAATTTTATTAAATTCTTATAGTGTGCGTAGATTTATTGACCCATTTTGTTTAGTTCACTAAATTATTTAAGACAGATAGTGCTTATTATCCTGCTCACTTATACATTTTGAAAAGTCTCGTAAATAAATTAAGGTTTTGCTAACTTTGCCATTGAAAATATGATATTGTTTAAATAAATTAAAGCAAAGATTTGACCAATGGAAACCGTCGCACTGGTTAGTCAGTACGACACAAAAGTGGAAAAAAATAGCTGTAATAAATTTATTGGCAATACTTCAACATTAAGCCTATCAATATCATGTCTACCTCCGGTGGCAATACAGCCAAACACTGCAACTTTATGTGGTGTGACCATTACTGAAAATCTGTATTTCATCAATTTTTTAAAGATATAGTAATTTTGTGTCGTACTGCACTTTTATGTATTATGATAGTTATTTAGTCTATGCCATTTAGACATACTCAAAAAAAAAACTGCGTGAGTTACTACAAAAAATATGTGATGATTTAGGAGTTATACAAAGTGTTAAGTTGCCTTTCCTAACATGCAGTTTTTATGAAGATTCATAACTGTTCTTGCATAAGTGATATATTTATTAAGCCTGTGAAAGGCCACATTGAAAAGCTGTATCGATCAATACCAATGGCCTTGCAGGCACGTCGAGTGCTAACTTCATTTTAAAATTGAATTTATGCTTGTAGATTGTCCGACATATTTGCGGCATTCGCAAATGATAGTATCGGGGTCTTATTAATTTACTGCTATTTGATTAATGATATAGATTCTATTGAGATAAAAAAACCGGTTCGAAATTTAAACTACTGAGACGTTAAGGCAGGCGATATACATGATTTCTATTTAGGATAATGATATTCAATCATCAATAATTTCTAATTTCAAGACCAATATATGTGTGTGGATCTCTTTTTGTACAACAACGGAATATTTCAAACTATTGAGACCAATGCACAATAGATGCTTGCAACTTAGGATTACTGCCAGAACGTTTCTTTTGATTTTATAGATTTTTTATTCTACTGTTTATTTTATTTATATATATATTCCGCTACAAATCCGTACTTTTCATCAAATATCGTTTTCATATAACTTACCCTAGTGTTTAGAAAGTCAATTTTTCATTCACTTATTCCTTCCTACTAAGCAATTATTATATACTTACCAAAAGTACCTACAGAGTTAGTAAATAACATTGCATGAATTATATAATAATATTATTATATTATATAGTACCATAGATTAGTTAAGCGTAATTAAACAGAAATTAATTATTATTCTTATTGTTGCATTTTATCTGAAAATCTAATTTATATTTTGTTCTATTCTACATTTTTATTATTCTTATAATTAAAACGGTTCATTATTTATTTTATTTTATATTTATCTAATAACACGTCATCTGAAAAAACATTTTGTTAATTTTTAGGGAAAGAAAAGCCACGAATTGGTTTTAGAATTTAAAAATATTTGTACAGTCGGACAAGGATGTATTAAATGAAAGTGGCCAACAAAAAAGTAACGCCAAAGACTTACAAAACGTAATTTTTTGACAGCCCCTGTACAGTGAGCGGCAGCAACATCCACGTTCATTTAAAGTCTTTCGGACTGTACGAGTAAGCGTCAAAGTTACTATTTTCCAGATTGCAAAAATGTAGAGTTCGTAATGCAGAAGGTTTATTCAATAATGTCAATCCATTCGTGATTTACGACTACCATTTATGTAATTATTTTAATGTCCTTAAAAATTTGTGTTTATTTACTATGAACCGCAGGTCAGTAAGCCAGATTTTTTAACGAATGTAATTTTGGAGTCTTCGTGATAAAGCATCATTGTCATCAAGTAAAATTTATAGATACTCGTAGATAGCTTACCACAATATAAGTTTAAACTTTTTTAAGTTTATGGTTTGAATTTACGAGAAAACTTACCACTGACATGCGGTCCATTGTGTGGTCATAAAATACAATGTACTATTGATATTTTACATGTATCGTAATATACCATACTTACTTAATAATGATTTATTTTAATTTACAGTACGAAATAAGCTAAATAGGTGAAAATAAATATTTACATTAAGTTTAAATAACACTTAAAAGCTAAAATTTTTGTCTGCGCAAAAAAATTCCTTGTTTTGTTAAGCGATTGAGTTAGACTTATATACGTATGGTACGAATGGTATAATTCGATAATATAACCCAACCCATTCCTACCGTGTTTCATGTTTCTATACCTCAGTCTCAGAGATTCCAGCTGACGGTTCCTGTTGAAATATAAAGACAAAAAGCAATATTTTGTGTGTCAAACGAGTGCTACGAATAACTACGCCGTAGCATATACATGCAGTGAAAGAAATTAATAACACGATTTTATTGTTTGTGTCATAGACATTTCTTTTTTCTTTTTCCATTTGTCCCTATTGGGAACAGGCAAAGGCATTATGTATGACATACAGTTTGAACAGCAATTTTATTGTGATTAAGAAAACAGCTGAAGCGCTTTTGCGTAATTTTACTATGTAACAGGGGTAAGAATAGACAAAATTGTCACTAAAAATTATACACAGTGTAATGTAGCAACACTTTTTAACTTTCAGCCATTTTGAAGGTACTCCCTCCTTTTCATATTTGGCAAATTAGAAAAGGAGGGACTGTCAAAATGGCGTCTTGACAGTCCTATTCTTATTTGGCACGCATAGTATATGGTGTGGTTATTGGAGAGAATTTCGGTTGAATCATTAGTCAATTTCTCCTCTTTTGTGTTTCAAGACATGAAATTGAAGTCCACCTGTGATATATAGGAATGAAACACGGAAAACCTGCGTTTATAAGTACAACAACACCTCAAAAGGTGTGATACTACTCTATTTGTTATGTGTCTTAATGTAATCAGAATTACGACTTATGTCTTGTTTTATTAACATCTTCTAACGTCCAATTAACATGTCAAAGTTGCTTTCTGAGACAAGAATAAAGTGATCAATTTATTTAAATTACTAGTTCACTTAGATTTTTTTTACTTAGACTTTTAGTTCGTTTATGGAACATAAAAAAATGTGGTGATTTCTATTAGACATATTTAATTTTAAACTATTTGTACACGATCGATTCTTAGACTTATAATTTCAACTTTAAATTGAGTCAACAATATTAGAATACAGATTAATGTGTTATCACCATAAATGAACATTAATTCTTGGCACGTACAGTTTAATTTAATTGACACTGAAATGAATACGTTAACTAGTCGTATAATACTCCCAGGGCCGTGACACATGAAGCAAAATGCGTGGTCTATATGAGATAAAATAAATGGTTCACTTTTTAAGGTCACTGGCTACGCAATGGATATTTTTTTGACTAGTAGCAAACAACTAGTAGTAAAAAATGTCCATTGAGTAGACAATTGTAGCTACGCGGTATGGAGTGTAGTTTGACTACGTCTTCTAGTGTAAGTTTACTGAACTATTGAAGTTTGTGCTGCAGATCAGTTGGCGAAGTCACGTCAAGAGTATTTTGTCGAGACGAAAAACTTTGATTAGTAACAGTACGTAGTCAGAGGACCGGAACAAACTACAGTAGTTCAGAAAGCTGGTACTACTGAGCCAGCTTACCTGGTAATGTTAGGCGTAAAACATTCAAAGAAATTGTTTGGTAAGAAAACGGAAGATGGACTGATAGACACGATTTTTTTTTTATTTCTCTTTCCGGAAACTCATATTGATCATGAAATGATCTACACTACAAAACTAATACCTATTGTCTAAAATTAGCATGTCATTGTTATGTCATATTGATCTCTTGGTAAATGTTTTATAATACCTTTATAACCACAGAAAAAACTGATTTTCAAATTGTGAAAAACAGATCATTTTACTCAAACAATTATTGTGAACATGAAATACTCACACATAAGTATGGACTGTATGAACGACAATACTTTTAGTGGGATTTGAACCTGTCTTCTCACGGGCAACAAGCTAACTTCTACACCACTGAGGGTAGAATTTAGTACTGAAAAGATTAATTGTCATTGCTCGCTTTTGCGAATCGGCGACGTCACGAAAGTTAATGACCGTTCCATACGCGCTAAAAGTATATCGTTATCAAAAATGTTTAATATATTTAAATATTAGAAAGAACCACCAAGTTGCATAAGTTTTTACATATTAAGCAATAATATTTTATTATTACTCGTAGTGTGTAGTTCACAAGTTTCTGACAATAATTCAAAAAGCAACAGCTTAGCGATTGTGTAGGTATTTATCCAGGTAACTTAATTTATGGTTTATTAATATTTTATAGTTTAACCCTTTATAGGGCACAAGAAAATTTGTATGGCGATTGTAGCCACCAAACTAGTCCGACGGTAAGGTCGATAATGATGCAATTTTGAGCTTTAAAATGATCTTTATGCTATATTATCGTAGTATTTGAACGGGCGCAGTGCACAATTGAGACCACCAACCTGAAGTTAGAACATATTCACCCTAAAGATCATGCAACATCAAAAATCGGAATATCAAATAAAAAGTATTCTGCCCGTTAAAGGGTTAAGGCCAATTGAAGGGTAAAACCAAGGTTTGATTATATAAGTACCATTTTTTTAATGTTATCGATGCGTGTATGTGTGTGAGACAAAGTGAATTTGAATAGTTGTTTTTAGGTATTTCTGTTTCTTTTATACGACTGTGTGTAACATCTTAGTAAATTGTGTTATAGTTTTTTATATATTGTTATCACAGTGTACGTTGTTGTGAACAACACATGTGTGATATTGTAGATTCATTTCGGCATTTAAAATTTGCTCTATAGACTTCAGGAAGGACTGGAGAGAAACAAAAAAAGCAACATATAAATCGATTGCGATCAATCGCAATTTCTTCCATGCTGGTCTGGGAGCAAAGGAAAAACATAGAATGTGCCAGCTGCCTTCTCTTCCCAGGCAAGTCGTAAGAGGCGACTGAAGGGAAAGGGTCCAGTAGTACAAGCAACAGGTGACAACATGGCCACTTGTTACCACTCATTACTCTTGTACTGCATTTTCCGCCATCCATTGAACCCTAATTTTGGCCAAAAGGTTTCAGTTTATATCTAAATTTTTAAACCTATACAAACTATATTACAGAAGACAAATAAATAAGTATAGTAAACAAAAATCTCGTCGGACTCAACTCAACAATATAACCTGTCATAACTCATAAGATTACAGAAATATTATAAAATTTATTAATTGTGGAGATGTATACAACTAACCTCCTGTTGTATTGTTATTACTCGTACTTATATAGGTAACGGATAGCTAGGTAATCTAGGTATGTAAGATCACCGAACCTCGATGTAGTTAGTTATCCTTCGGCGCACGTTAACAAGAACGCAAAAGGCCAAACCATAGTATTATGGCCAATTGCGTAAATTTAAACCCTTCGATTCGTGGTAACCTTAAATTGTATCGCAACCGTTTAAGAATTTGACTCTCGACTAACCACGACTAACGCTGTTCGTATTGGAAATGGATATATAATTTTAAGATGTTTTTTTATTAATATAGGTGGTACCCGGGTGCCCAAAGAAGGGCTCGAGCCCACCTTAAAAGAGCGAACATGCCTTTAAGTTCCAACCTTTTTCTTGTTCGGTTGTGTGCAGATTTCCTCACAAACGTACGTATGAATTTAAAAATCAAAGACACGATAGAGGCAATCGAACGGCGCCTCCCAATTTTGAAGCAAGGGTTATCTCTGTGCCACGGACGACGCTCAGAGGATATCTTAAACACGAATAAAATGTTCTCATAACATCTAAAAATGGGCTCTCTGTCATTTTAGTCTAGTATTTAATTAATTATTAGTACGTGTATACTGTGTCAACTTCAAGTATTAATTGTGGACAATGTTAATCGAGTTTTACTTTAGGCGTGCATTTTAAGCAATAGATATCACTTAAAATATGTAAGTAGTAGATGTAGGTATAGGTATGTAATTAGGTATAGATGCTGCCCGGTTTGAAGAGATTTTTTGTGTCACCATCTGAACCTGACGATTGGATATAATAAGGAACGGACTTAGAGTATACATAAATAGAAAATAAGGGAACGGATATATTATAGCTAGATTGACAGCATATTTATGCTTTAGATATTTTGCGTTAACTTTTAACTTTACGTTTACGTTTAACTAAACTTTAACCAGCATATTAAAGTAATATATTATTAACTTGTAAATAACAATTTTTGCGAAAATCTCGTGGTATTATTAATTCAAGCTACTAGATATAATGAAGAACATATTTGTAATAGTATGAAATGCGTTTACGTATTTCGGTAATATCGAGAAGTAGGTATTGAGTAATTTTGTACTCGTTGGTGTCTGACAAGTTTTCCACTAGTTCTGTACTAGTAGAATGAGAAGTAAGCGAATCAAATGAGAGACTAGGTTAACATTAGATTGAAAAAAAGTAAGAGATGAGGAAAGTACCGCATACGGCTCATTCTCCTTAATTGGTTTCGGTGGAAAGCTTTCGTTTATATAAATTAACATGTGAGCGAAGCGCGCATACTTTCCTAGCTCTTAGAAATTAACCAAACGAGAACGAATAAATGAAGTATTTAGTACAGCGTAATGCAAAACAAACAAAAGCAAAATCTAATCTTTCTGCCTGTTTTTCTCATTTTAGTATTAACCTTGAACACGGAAAATCAAATATCCCAAAACTACCGCTGCGGAACTACTGGGAAAAAGTTTCATTACCTTCAATACGGAACTTCTTCTGCGGATAAACTGCGAATCAAGGTTGAATCAAAAGTTGCCAGTTCTTTAACTTATTTTTAGATACATTCTTCTTCTTCCTCGTTCCCTCAGATAAGAATATCAAAACATTTTCGATTAGGCGCTGTAAGGATAGTACATGTAATGTTGGTGCCCGGTTAGTAGAGATTGCAAGTATGTCAACACCTGAACCTGGCGACCGGATTATAGGAGTGATGTAGCTAGATAGACGGTTATTATTAGCACTCCCTCTTTGTAGGGACCCTGCGTTGCGACTACGCAGGGAGTGCTTAGTTAAGACCGATTTAGTAGATATCTTCGTAACTACCTAGTTGATGTTTGCGTTTCGGGAATTATTATTAATTATTTCGTGTTTTTTAGGTAGGTAAGGCTTCACGCACCGCTATTACGGACCTGTTAGAAATAGTTTAGGATAAAATGCGGCATTCGGCTCGAAATCGCTATACGATGTGTTTAAGTGTGTTTTTTAATTACCCATTTAGCCCTGGTTTATTCGTCCCGTAGTTTTTTAATTAATTTTATCCTATATTAATTTTACAATTTCACGTAAAGTTCTTCCTCTGTTGGTTAGGTGTCTGTCTAATCAATATTAGCAACCTATTACCTTTCACTTGGCCAAATTTTACTAGGTATATAGATGTTGTATTGATGTAATAAAATATAAAAACTCTTGTTAGGTCTAAGTAGGATTGAAGTGCGAATGGATGTGTCAATAAATAAAAGTATGTGAAGCAACGGTAAATGGGGTGATTAGTTTAAATAACATGTTCAGTATTTCGATCTATAAGTTAAGTATATAGCGACAGGTATTGCAATACATATTATTATTTACTTCACAGTAGTTGTAATTGTCAGGAACTTGTGAGCTATCTGTACCTGTTTTCCTCGTGCAAAGCGGGTTTAACAAGGTAGGTAGCGACGTAGGTAAAACAGAGTGAAAAAGGTCGTCATATTTAGAATATTTTAAATGTAGATTTAAGGATCAAATATATTCAAACCGGATATTAGAATCCATACAGTATTTTTGTGTTGTGTGGATTTTAATTCTTGATAATATAGCGCACAACGTGTCTTAGCATCTAATCTTATATGTACTTCATTACCAAACTTATTTCGTAAACATTTATCTCCTACTGCTGGGCAAAGGCCTCCCCTAAGATCTCCACTTACATCTTTAAAATTCAAATCAATAATACTAATGACGAGATTATAATATAATTACCGCACACTGCTTCATTTTCATACACAAATCCGTCTTTTCTTTTTCTTAGCGACTTTCTCCTTTATAACTTACAATACAATTTCACTATTAAACAACAAATTATTATCTTCCATATTTTAGACATTTTAACTACTTACTCTCTTAGAACATCGTAATAAAATCATTAGTAATTAAAGCCATTTCTTCTCCTGCTATAACAAAGTAATTGCGATATAATAATGCGATATATTATAATTTTCTTATTTTTCTAAATATCACACAATTCATACAGATAAACTTTTAATTGAATACTTTTAACACTTTTTCTAAACAAAATAATGTGTACTTTCCTTCCATAATAACTCGTTATCTTTCTAATAAGCTTATCTAAATTGCACTTAATGACTTATGCACTTACAATTTTCTTCATAAGCATGAACAATCATTCAAATATGTGTATAAAGTAAATTTTCTCATGCCTATTATAATAAATATATACCTTATTAGCTAAATTTATAAACTAAAGTAAATTTAAGACACTAGCACAATAGCGCCAATGAGTAAATAAAATAGTTATCATATCACCAACGTGCACTTATTCCCTAATTAAATACTTTCACTGCGAAACAGTCGCCTTTTATCAATTTAGCTCCAATTTAACACTTTAACCTTATAGAGTATAAATAAGACTTCATCATCCTTTTGACATTTTTCGAAATGACTACTATAACCTCGGTACTTCAAAGATATACCTGCTGCACTTTTCAAATAAAAAAACTTACCTATCGCTTATTCTATTTCTTCGAATATATTTTCCTCATAAAAGAAATTCACCAAAAGTACATACCTTCATATTAAAAAGAAATTAATGCTTAGCGCAAGTTTATAGGAATAAATTCACGACCGTTTTCACTCTGTTTCTACTTTACTCTGCTCTTTAATGAAAAATATATATATTTGTAAAGATATTGACACACACTATCTACTTGTCTTCTAAATTCATCTTCTTCTTGACTCTTGGTGTGGTCCTTAAAAATGTTCATTATTCTTGTGTCTGTGTCTTTATAAAGTGGGAATGGGAGTGTGGACCTAACACAGGACAAAAAAACTTAGTGTTTTTATAAATGTTTATACTTATTTACGGAGTCAGATCACATACTCATCTGGAAGACAATGGATTTTTCCCAAAAAGAAGTGCAAAATCCATAGTCTTAACGGATAAAGACCGACAAGGATTTAAAAGAACGTAGCCAGAAAAGTATCCACCACCTACGTAAAACAAAACGTCATTATTTACATCTCTTTTGCAGCGAAAATACAGGTTTAGTAAGTACCATGCGAGAAGCGCACTCCTCCATTGATTTACATCCTTGACGGGCTATGAGATGAGGTCTGTATCTGACCTTAGCGTAGTACACGTCTATGTTATATTGAGCACTAATTAAGTTATTCTTAATGCACAAATAAAAATGTGAGAATGATTTGTGAGTACCATTAACGGTGTTAGAATACAACTTTTATAAGTCGTATTTTTGACTACTTTTATTTTGAAGTGTATAACAGCAATACAATCACGAGCAAAGCGAAAAGCTTAGAGTGGATGTGGACGTTTATCTCGGATCATCTAGTTATAGTATATCATCACCTATTTTAAGCTGTATATTATATTTTTTCCGTCACTTTTGCGTGTGGGTGAGTGGTATGGGGTGTTCGCTGCTATGGGTACAAGTGTAAAGTTTTCGCAAGTTTCCCTTTCATTCTGTTATTATGTGATTAAAGCGAGAAGCAATCTAAAAGAAGACTGTGCACTTTTATTCATAATAGGTAACAACGCAGGTAACAAATTCCGTGTGTATGATATAGGGCTTTCACTAAACGTACACCCGGTATTAGACCGGTTTTTGATGGAATTTTGTTCAGGTTAAAATCAGGGTTGCCTTCTCATGTGCAGAAGTGGCGGCTTATGGTTAAGAAATAGTCGTCGTGTTATTAGTTAAGTTGTTTATTAGCTGATGTTTATGTTTTAATTGCATTGCGTTGTATCTGTGTGTTTAGAATTTGTTTTTATTATTCTTAAATAAACAGTATTGTAATAATATACCGGTGTTTCTGTTACCCTCTGGTCATCTTCAAGTTATCAAAAGAAACAAAGACGAAATCTTCAGCATTCCTTTATTCAATTGCATAATTCAAACAATAAAATATACCTTAGTTATTTATAATTTTTATCATTTTATTAGTTGGTTAAATGAATAAATAACTAAATTTTTAAACTAAATTATATCAGAACCATAAAGGCTTTGAACCACAATCCTTAAATAAAATCCCGTTTTGTACAAATAAAAATAAATTTGTAACAATTTAATTCATAAGTTAGTGTGATTTTTAACATTAAAAACAAATTATTAAAATATAATAAATCCCGTCACTTACACGCAATAAGTACAATTAAAAATATAATCCGTATTATTAAAATGATTGTAATATTTGGTTCTACGTTTCGTCTTATGTATACCCGCTAAATCACGAAGCTAAAAATATTAAGACTGCCAGCTTTATAAATATTCACTTATTGGATATTATAATTTTATTTATACAGTGATATCAATTCTAAAAAACAATAAGACGAAGCTAAATTCTGTGCTTTTCAATCTTTTCATTCATGGCAACATTGACATAAATCAAAACAATCATGAATAAAAAATACATACTTTTCCAGAATTACGAAATAGAGCCACTTAATAAGGTTTCGTAAGTACTGTTCGATTGAATTGAAACCAACAAATTTCGAAAAGTTTACTTATGGCCCGTTTCAGTAAATGGATGTGGCCAAATTCACAAATCGAATTCATATTTTATTTCTTAGCATAAGTCTCAAAACTTGTAAATTATGATTTATAATTGTAGCTATGTGGCACGGGTCCTTGAATGATTGAAGTTTAATTACAAGTTAACTACGTTAATCAATATCGAAAGGGTTATAATATTTAGTCAGAATATAAAAATTCGATAACTACTACAGACGATTCCAAAACATTGATCGAACTACGGTTCCGAGATACCTGCACTGCATTTTTCATTATGTCCGATCAATGCATCTTCTGTACAACTGGCAGTACAACAACGCTATCAATCTTCTTTAACAGCTCATAGTATCCCGAGCGAGACGCTCGAGCCTACATATTATTATTATACACAAAAATCTCGAGTATTTAAAAAAGGCAAAATATGTCAATTGCAGCGTTTCATAAAATAGTTTATAATACAAAGTTTGCAAATCATAAATTTGTATACATCTTAGCTTATTAGTAGTGCAACGTCGATAAAGGACAGACCAGTAATGAACACAGATCGCACGGAGCAGCCTTGGTTGAGGTGACAACCAACTGAACTGATTACAGAAGATAAAACTAAAAAGAACAATCAAACACAGCGTCACCACTATTAGCAAATAAAGGGGTCGATAGCTTTGACGTACTGCGACCTTGTTTTGTAAACTTACGAGGGCCCAGCTATAAAATACTGTAATTTTTAATAACAAAGACTATATTGTGTATTGTCACTTGGTAATTTTTCTAAGAGTTATGATTTTAATAAGAGAATTTTACGTAATTTCCCGTCTTTATTTAAGTCTATCACAAGCATGATACAGTCAGTAAAAGATATCTTTTACTGCAAACTCAGGTAACTAGATAGCTAAAAGTTAACTGAATTTGCTAAAAAATATCTATATTTCATCAATGCAAGAAACACTGCAGCGTGAAAAATAAAATCAACTGTAGATTTCTAGGTAGTAATCTCGCTGATATTCATAACCATGCGTAGGGAGGTCTTAATTCTCGTAACTTTACAAAGCAAGCCTTACTTACATTTAATACGCAAAACAACTGCCTAGCTAAATTTACACAACAATGTCGATTTATTTTGACTAGGACTTACACTAGAGGCCGGTATCTTTGCGACGACCTATATTTTTAATCATGGGTCAATGTTACCAGCCTCTCTTGTAGACGATTAACTAATATGATTCTTATAACATACGTTTATTGAGAGCCTAGAGTTAGGATTATCGGGTTGGGATGCACACATCTACAAATGGATGGGGATGTTGACACTAAATTAAATGAGCTTATTTAGATGTCGGTATACGTACAGTGTCAAACTATTCATTTTAATTAAAGTCAACATCCCCAATTACTACGTGAAAATAATTGAATTCAAATAAAAATAAAAATACACGAAATAATCCTACAAATTATGTTTGCACCATGATAAGAAACTTTATATTATAACAATAAAGATGATAGCTATTTAAAAACAATCTGTTGACGCGCTACACATTTTATAATAGGTATGATTTAAAGAAAAACAGGAGAATAATTAAAGTGTATGATTATACGTTATAGTAAATTCTAAACAAGTATAGCTTCTACTACTAAAGATATGATTATTGATCAGCAATGCAAAGAATGCTCGGCCTAGTTAAGTTGGTAGTGGTACCTCAAGGCAGAGAAGGGCTATACGCGCGAGTGTCTAGGTGGCACTCGATAAGACAATCCCCCCACACTAGCGTCGACGTCGTGCGTCGCGCATATAATCATTCGCGCAGTGGCGGATTTACACATTTGCCGCTAGTAGGCTATTAAAATTTTGCCTCCCCACCCGATCTCTATGTAATTAATGTCAGTTCTTAGGTTAATTTCAGCGAAGGGTCCGGCTCCTTCCGAATTACGATATTCAAATGCCTATAAGTAGATTTATGTTTGAGTGAAGAAAGAAGGCAAAAGGGGGTAAAGTACGCAGATAACTTGACACTGGACGAAACCAGCTGATACTGCTGATAGGTAGGTTGCATAGCAGCAGTGGTATTGAAAATACACTCGACCCGACTTTAAATGTATGAACAAAAAAATAATTACTTACTCCTAATTTGCCGCCCCTAAAATCTGCCGCCCTAGGCTTCAGCCTACTCAGCCTATTGGTAGCATTCGCGGCCGTTTTTTGTTATACTCGCCTTGCCGCCTATGATTGTATGCGTGACGCACGACAACGACGCTCGAAAAACGCCAGTGTGGGTCTAAGATCCCAATACGAATATCGACCAATTGCAGAAAGGTTTAAAAACAATATTTGTATAATAGGACGCCAATATTATTGTGATTGATTATGATTGCACATGTTTTAGAATAGAAGAGAATTATGAAATAGGGTACAGGATGTGCCTTAATCGACTCGTGTGTAACAATTTCTTCTAGGCAACGTATAGTTGTTAAACTTCTGCAACTGGATGTGAAACTAAAACAAATGTGATGCAGTCGTCTACCACAGCCGGTCTTATCATAATATTATATTACTAAACACGCGATAATAATACAAACAACAAAACGTCATTATTACAAAACCTCCATTACAGCTTTAATACTAATTAACTTCTAACACTATGTAAATGAATTATTATTTGGTGGTTACAATTACAACTTGTACATAATGCCTACAATGAGATGAGATTATGCTTATACTAAATCGGTGATATGACTTTAGCCAGACAGCGCACCGAACCTAATCGCGTGCAGTGCGATCTAATCCGGTAATTTGCTTAACCGAATACAATAAGTTAAATTACGACTTTTCCTTTAACTTTTAATTCAGATCGCACAACGCCAATTTACATATCCTTTAAGACGACTCTTTTTACACGACTGCTAGTAAAAATTAGTGCTTAGTTTTCCTATCGAGACGCGTAATTTTGAAGAGCAATCTGAAATCTTCTGACTTTTGACAGCTTACTGAATAAGCATACTAAAGACTAGGCTGTATTGGCTTTGAACCCTTTGCCTTTCCCATAAGGGATAAAAGAACTTAAAAAAGAAATCAATCTGACGCGCATACGTGCTTGTTGATGATGAAATCCTTGATTAAAACGCATCGAACAGTGAACTAACTCATTGTATCGTGCTTCAAGCACACAAAAGCCCTTAGAGATTCAAAGTTTCCTCTACAATAATCAACACGCAGAATCTTTACACATTAGACTTGGCAGTTCTTATTACAATCGCTGGGGTAAGGACACATCTGCTGAACGTTCAGCACCTGACATTTTCGCCTGCAATAAAGTGTCATAGGGCACTGCAAAATCACGGGTATTCAGTCGAACGTTTTGCACTGTACGCACGGCAGATGTGTCGCAACATTTAAGGACATCTGTTGTGCTACAAGTGTAAAGCTCTCTCGGGTGTTCCCTATAAGCCTATAACCTCCTATAACTCATTATTTATCCATCCTCAATTTTCCACTGTTAACACTTTACATTAAAAAAATGGGTAAAAACACTAACCAAAAATAACAATAATAAAAAAAATATCATTAATTTAAGTGTAAAAATATAAAATAAAAATTTTATTCAGGTAAATACTTCCATATATCACTTTTGTCTAAAAATGGCATACGAAATCATTCGTATTATTTTTTGTTATAAATATGTTATTACCAGATCGCACTGCACGAATTCACTTATGTTCAATTAATCAGCAAACCCTTCACAAAAAGACAAAGCGCGCGAATTCGCTAAACTATAAGCACACGCGATAGATGAATATGTGTCATAATGATTATAAGAAAAGAGTCCATAGTGCCGTGCACCGATTCTTTGTCGGAGTAGTGTGTGAGAGAATTTGGAGTGAACACACAAACACGAGTGAGCGAAACGTCGACATTGTAAGGTACGCGTTTTAAACACTATTTTCGATTCTTTATGAGTTAAGCTTGTTCATACTAGTCATAAGATTTTAGGAACCGAAGGATGCCAATCAATGTGTCTGCAAGACTACTTTCTAGAATACGCGTACCTCAAAACTGTCGAGAGGTGAATAGGTGAAGATGGATTTCGAAGGACCAACACATAAATCAACTCCTAATTTGCCAATCGCAACCAAACTCGAAGAAATTTACGAAATACCGATCTACCTTACTTCTTCACGAAAATCCTTCATACACTATATCCTTTACCTTGGATGTTGAAATATTTCATGTGATTTTTAAACCGAAGCCATATTAATTATAAAAAAAAATACTGCCTGTTATACGCACGCTAAATCTAGTTGCTCTTTCCGCCTTCTCTATCATGTGGATTCAAGACCGCGTGCGGGCATAAATCGATATGACAGGACCTTTCATTCTGCATGACCTTTGGACCATTGATCCTGGTGTCCTTTTCTAGGACCCTAATGTATAAAAGGTAATGCTATATACTCCGTTCATGGCTCGCTGAAAAATCACACAAAACCAGCATCCAATCGCCTACGCCCACTTACGCGCGGTACGTGTCAGCGGGTTTGGTTGAGACACACACGTACACGAAATCCGACTCGGAGGGGGTGCGACGGCGGGGCGACCGTTAGGCTGGCGTCACCTGCCACACTATCAGGTGGCTCTTCGACGCGCGGTCAACCAACGAACTGTGCCCGCTAGACGACCCGTCTTCGGCCACCACCACGCTATCTTCCATTTCCGAATCAGCTGGAAACACACGATTGGTTGATTAGTTGAAGAAAATAAGTCACGGTCACATTCGCTGGCGCCACAAAAAGATTAATTGAGCTGATGTACCGTGATTTCACCGAAAATTTAATGTGATATTAAACTACAAAACCAAACCATTTGAACCAGAAGAACACGGGTTGGTATTTGAGTTGCATACTGCCAATAATCGATATCAGATAGCTTCTCATTAGTCTTCTGTAGTATCTATAATATATTTCTTAATTCCCATTTTTCGTATTGAACAATACATTTACAAATGGTAATAAATACATGATATTGTGATAGTTTGACAAAGTGCTTATACTTGTTAATGATTTACAACTGACTACAAAACATACAATATTTAAGACATCGAGTTTAAAACAATTATAAATAGAACATTAATAAATTATTTACAATTAGTAATCTGGATTAGCAATATACACGTTAGCTTTGTGTGAAGGTTAATGAAACGTTCCTATGCTTATATATACTTGTTATTTTTCTAATGTAAATGTTAGCAATTGGGTACTTGGCTGTTGTTGCTGTCGATTTAAAATATATTTTAGTCTAATTAAGAAATAAACTATTAGAAATAACAAGGTTAAAATTTCACTATTTATCGCAAATCAATTAAAGTAAAAATAGTACAGAAACAATCAATGTAAAATGTGACGACACTTTTTCACATTCCTTTTAGTTTTCCAAATTGTTTTGACATTTCATAAAAAGAAGCTAATTCAAGTACCCAATAGGAAAAGTACTAATAATAGCATTCAGCCTGCGACTTCCACATAACCACATTCAACTTTTTCACATAGGTACGGTAGGCCAAGAAAGTGTTTTATCATTTTTAAAAACATTTCCTATAGTATCGTTGTGGCCGAATATATCAAAATAACTATGGGTTGGCAAGCAAAATTGAACCTTGTTGCTGCTTTATGGGCAAACAATATTCTACCTTAGGGTGGTAAACCAATTTCTTGGTCGATCGTACCACAATAGTTACATTACAATTTAAATATTATAATATGTACTACACAGGCATTTATAGCTATAGCATATAGCTGTATTTTTAGAAAACTACATAATTAGATTTATGTTAACACTTGACTCATATTTAACAATGATAAATTCCATAACAGGACAAATCTGTTAAAAATAACTATTTTTAATATTTGAAAGTTTTTTATTCGGTTTTGTTTGTTGCATCATTGTAACACATCGAATCAAAACAATATGTATGTACCGTGTTGAATTCTACCACAGAAAGTCATTTGGTAAGATATAATTGTATCTTTTTTTTTATGAATATGGAAAAGACCAATTATGTCTGTACATACCTCAATATTACTTTAATATAAATGTGTCGCTATGATGACGCTTGTCACATGTTATGCGAGGATATGGTTAGTATAAAATGTTACGTGAATATTTATGACTGATTATTATGAACAAAGTGAAACAGTGTTATCATGATATTGCGTGTACTGTTCAAATTACATAACCTACATGCATTTAGTAGCTGATAGGGTTAGGCAGCGTTTCAGCTATGGGTTTGCGTTTTACACAAACGAACCACATTTGATCGAAGATCGAACGTGGTATGCACTAATTAATAAGGAATAAAGAGCGTATTCATTGATAAAAAAGAAACTTTGAAAAACTAATAAAATTACATAATAACTGTTTGTTTGAAAAACACCGGAGATCATTGATAACAATATGTGATTTGCAAGTAGAGATTGTTACCAAAAACAGTTCAGTTAATATCGTTTATTAATTTTAATTTGCACTGTACTTAGCTACCACCATTAATTATATACAAATAACTTGCTGAAACAGGCCTACCCTGTATAATAGTTAAACACATGTTAGTTGATGATATAATGTAGGTCGGGCGTAAGGGCAACTAAATCTCGCCACATCTATAAAAAACGGTATTTATTTTTTAATAAGAAAAACTGCAAACCCGGTCCTTTACAAGAACTTTTTTTACAGAAATAGCGAAGGTTTCCAGCCGGTAGCCCATTTGATGATATTAGTCAGTATGAATGAATGTCCAAGCGACGCATGCCATCTTATAAGTCACGTACCAATTTTACTCATATATGTTTATCAGGTACGTAGTCTACAGTTCATAGTATCTGCCAAACTATGAGGTGGGAGGCGGTATCGCGCATATCATCCGCATGCTCTTCTAATGGCGAAAATAAAAAAAAAACAAATCGGGGAATTAAATGTTGGCCTGATAGTATGTAAAGCTGTGAGCTGACCGTATTTCGCGTTCCTTTTTCGCTGAATAATTGAATTGTTTGATTCGATAATTGAATTCTTACTGCCAAGGAATATTAGCGACGGTACTGTCAATTTTTTTTGCCACAGTTTCCTTTTTCCATGTAAATTTAATAAACAGGTTTTAGAAAAATTCAATTTTGAGGTCTCCTTATGTCGTCGGCAATATATAGTCATCATTTTAGCTAAAATATGTTTACAGCTTGACTAAGGCCTCTCCGCCAAATATACTGCACTATTTAAGTATTTATAAAAAAGAAATATAATAGTATTGCAAAAAAAATATTAAAAATCTACTTTAGAATTTATTATCATTTGACAAAACGAACGAAATACGGTCACTGCTCATTCTATGTATTGGGTAGTGTGAAAACAAAGTCATACTTATACAATTTATTACTGAGTCGGCTCAATACAAAAGTCTGTCTACTAAAATGTTATACAAGTGATCATAACGAACTTTGATACATTTTATATGAATGATGGTTAACATGGAGCCATATTAAGATGAGAAAGAAATAAGCGATGCTATTATTTCGTAAACATTTTAGTAGAAAAACAATGAGTTTTGAGTTCAAATCAAACAATAAGCACTATTTCAACAAATTGTGTTTTGTCTGGTCTGTTATGTATTTAAGTCAGAAAAAGATTAAAATAGCGAACAGTTAGGATGGAGTTACTGATAGTTTTTTATTTCATATTTCATGAGGGCCAATTTAAATTTGGTTGTTTTAATATAAAGTCTTTGCGGTTTTCAGGGTATACAAAAAAAATATTTTTTACTTTCAAAAGTAACCAAGAAAATATAAAATGGACGCCGCGCCACGCCGCGTTTAACTAACTCAAACCGCAAACAATTTTTAGAATAAGAACAAGTACTTGCAATTGCTTTAAGATTAAAAATTACAAAACATGTTGAGGAATGAATCTATAACAAAATAAAATAGTTCTCTTGCTCAGTTATGCGGATATATTTAAATACTAATCCGAGGACGCATTCTTACGAGTATGTTAACTAAGCAATGGGATGTGGTAAGCGTAAAGCGACCAAACACTACGTGTAAAGGATCGAAGCAAAGCTTTAAAAAATATCGACTTTATGCTATAACTGCGACTACTAACGTGCATATTGCTTGTTTTGAAGGACTTCAAATGTTAGAACCTGTGGCAGGAGGAAATAGGGACCCAATATGAAGGGTGACAGTTGTGGCTTAGCAAAATATTGAAACAAACGGTCATGAACAAACTTTCCCTAACAAAAATAATCTTTATATTATCGGGTACTATTATTTTCCCCTCTGCTATCGGATAAAAAAATATATGGTTTGTCTCATATTAATACGGACAAAAGCTCATTGACGCCTGCATACAATGCGCACATTTTTTTCAAACGATACGATAAAACTATAGGAAATCATCGCAAAATACGTAGTAGAAGGCGGGGTAAGCGTGTAACCTTGCCAGACATTTTATCTTTATATAACTTTCAAGAAAAGAATGAGGTCAATGAACTTTTATCCGGATTTATATGAAACAGACTATATTTTATAAGGGAAAGTCGATAGCCTTTTCGTTATGAAAAAAGTTCATTTGAGAAGATTGTTTAAAACCGTTGCTGACTGATCATGTCCTTTCAGCATTTACTAAGCCGCCATCCTGTATTTAAAGATGATTACATCCTGTATAGAAAGACGAATCTGTAGAAATAATCGAAATTTAACGATCTAGTTGACTTCGCAGTTATATTAAAGGGTGGATGTGTAATAATTCACTTTTAAATATGCTAAAACTTATAAATAAGACGTATATGTTGAGAGTACTACAGTTGTAGCTGATTAATTTTTGCAAATTTTACCGAAAATTGGAAGAGATGTGTCCAGATTTCATTCATTTCATTGTTTGTCGGCTATCACTATAATGAATTCTAAATATTTAATGTACTCTTTACACAAACTAATAAATTGCGTAATTTTATTGGTTCAAACTTGTCGTTTCCAAACCCACTTTTATAAAGAAAGCGTTTAGAGACTGCACGAGTTAGAATCGAATCGCATTACATTTTAAAGTGACATAATTATCTAACCATATTTAAACATTTGCTATCAATATTCACGAGTAGCATTATTATTAAAACTTTACATAATACCACAGAAGAAAATAATAGTACTGATAATACTATGTCACTTTTACATCATCCGCCAATTAGTGTGCGACGAGCGTGCTTGACATGACTGTTTGGTCTTTGACCGTCACTATATGCACTACGAAGCACATAAATCAATGTATCGCACTTTAGATGCTCCTTGCAAAAGGTTTTCCGTCAGTTTTTACATTTTATGGGTCCTGTCATCAGACGGTCTCGTAGCCTAGTTGGTAGTACGTCTGCCATCGAAGCATAAGGTTGCGGATTCGAATTCCGCCCAGGGCAAATATTCGTAAGATGAGCACTTGTGGATGTTGTATGTTTATGTATATTAGTAGTCTGACAACCATACTACAGACTCTGCTAAGTTTGGGGTCAGACGGCCGTGTGTGAAATGTTCTACATTATTATTTTATTTTATATACGTACCGAATACTTTGCTAAAGGTGGTTATACTTTGGGGTCCCTGTGAGCTTACCAAAACTCTGCTCACCCCGTTAGGGAAAACAGCGTGTCTTTTGTATTTATTTTATGTATGCATATAATATATCTGAGAGATAAAAGAACGAGAAGTAAAATGACTTAAATCTTTACAAGGCAGTAGCCACTATATTGCCACCTTAATTATAACCTTATACCCTCAACATCAAGTCGAAAACGAATGCATTTTGTAAAGTTATTTTGCCTAATAAGGGGTCAATTAAAAAAACATACCTATTCTAAAATCGATGTAGCCCTCTCCGCCAGATATGACAAGCATGGGCGGTGGAGCGTGGAAGTCCCTTTTAGGGGACTCGGGGGTCCGTTCAGGGGAGCCGGCGGCCCCGGGCACGGCCACGAAGAAGGTCACGGCGTCGCGGTGGCCGTGGAAGCTGAGCTGCGCGTGCGCCATCGAGCACCACGGGATGTTGCCGCCCGGAGGACTCGACGACCGCGCCCGCACTAACGTCGCGTGCCCTGCTTATATATATATATATTCACAAGATCACACTAGAAATAATGTTACGTGTAACTATGGAAAGTTTATTGGTTTTTGTTTTGTTCTATTCATTTGTTTCTCAAATAAAAATAAAAATAAGATTAATTACACAGCAGCTTCCAGCCCCCCTAGCATGACCAGTCACACGTGACAGACATAACTTTGTCGTGTGTATACTCTTATTTCTATTGGAGGATATTTCAATATCCCGGATTTCTCAAAGTATTTTGACAGTTAGGTAAAGGATTATATAGTTTTTCACAGTGGTCATGCTAAAGGGCAGGTGTGTAACTAAAAACAACAACTGAGATAAAAATAATATCAATGGGAAACAATATTAAGGAATTTAAACAAAATTCTTCAGTCAGTGCCAATTCTAAATAAATAAATAAATATGTGGGACATCTCACACACAGCTATCTGATCCCAAACCAGGCAGAGCCTGTACTATTGGGTGTCAGACAGCTGATACATACAATATAAATGTACAACATCCAGACACAAGACAAACACAAGTGCTCATCACACGAATGTTTGCCCTAGGCGGGATTCGAACCCGCGACTTTGTGCTTCGTAGTTGGTAAACTAGGCTACGAGGCCGTCACATACTAACCTGGAATCTTTCCTCCAGAGCCGCTGGACTCGCGACTGGAGCCTTCAGAGAGCGGCACGGATATGACCACTCCATTGCTGGTCCCAATCCACAGCCGGCCAGAGCTGATCAGCAAGGCAGTGATGCGCACCAATGAGAAGCCCAGTTTGCCAGTCCCCAGCATCTTGCTCACGTAGGGCTCGATGTCTACGTCCTTCAAATGCTGGTACGTGTGGGCGTGATAGAGACGCAACGTTGAGTCCATTTTGATGGACACCTAGAATAATGTTACTAATTAGTGCGTGAAGGAAAACGGCGGCAAAATCACAAAAAAATTAAAGTACCTATGTACTTATCTAGAAATATGGCTTTGCAATGTTATGGAGAATTTGCTGAGTAAACAAAGTTATTCCTAAACTAGGTAAGCAGCCTGTATCTTAGGAATAAGGTTAGTACGTGCTTATTAAGGTAGGTTAATGCTGACAAGAGTATTTAAACTAGCTGTCCGCCCACGGCTACGCCCGCGTTGTATTTTGACTTTTCCTTGGTAAAAAGTATTCAAGATGTTGACCAGGGATATAAGGTACCACCGTGCAAATTTTCATTTGAATCGGTCCAGCGGTTCCAGAGAGTAACGTGTACAACAGACAGACATAAAGACGGTTTTTATTTCCAAAATTTGTATTTTTGTGTTCAGCTACACTTTATCACCTACAATCAGTGTTCTGAAAAGCAAATCAATGTACAGATACGCCAAATCATCAGTTTTATTATAGTATAGACAGGCCTGTTTCACTCCCGGCTATAGTCAAAACGCTGCAAATACATCCAATAACTATCAGTCAGAAGAAGTAAGCAATACGCAATAGATGAGATGCAACAACTGCGGTACGTAAATTGGCGCCGCGCGATCTGAATTGCACTTTATTGTTATGTAATTAAAGCAGCTTTTAATTTAATTGTTTTCCAAGAGAATCTTTTACTCCTCTGTATTCTGTGGTATAGGTAACAATAGTTATTTATGATACTAGTGCGGAAAGTATGTTATTTCCGATGAGTGTCATTTTATTCACGAGCGAGCAAAGCGAGCGAGTGTATAAACCGACACGAGTCGGAAATCATCTTTCGCACGTGTATCATACAAGATTTTACAATGCATTGTGCAAGAAAAAAAAACAGTTATATTAAAAAGGCGTATAAATGACGGGCTTCATAAACAAAACACATTCGCGCTGAAAAAAACATCTACTGCGCATGTGCAAAGCTGTCGAATCGCAATAAGGCAATGAGTAAAATTTATTCAGCCACGCAAATTTTTAATTTATATTTGAACGTAATTTATCAATAAAAATCAATTTCTAAAGTAATTATACTAATTATAAACGCGTTTGTTGAATTGTTATTTTTATTGTTCCCTTTATATTAGTAACAATTGGTTATAAAAATATCTCAAATACTGAAATGTTAGGTTGACTGGCTGAATGACAGGCTGAGCAAAAATTAAAAAAAAAACTGAAAAGTAAAAAGCACTAGTGCGGAAAAGTGCTACTTTCCGCACTGTTTGGCTGCTTAGAAAAACGCTCTTTTCGAGCACATGCATTGTAAAAATATGTAATAATTCAAGTGAATACGCCATGACATACCCAAACGCCGTCACCGTCGGCGGCCATCTGTCGCACTTGGCTCTCCTGCCTCGGGTGAGCCTCGAGCGAGTGTAGCAGCGTCTTCGCGCGAGGGTCGATCACGTGCACCTTGTTCCGGTACCCACACCACACCGTGCAGCCCACTGCGCTCAGGCACCGCACTGGGATATTTATTATTATTTATTTATTTGTGTTTAGGACATCGAGCAATAAAACTTGAAAATCTTGACAAATATGTAGTTTAATTTAAGTAAAAATCGTACAATTTCAAAAAAGGTTATTTTGACAGCTAGCAATACACTAGTAGAGTAAAAAGAGAAAGAGGGCACTCGGCGCGGGAGCTTATATGTGGGCGGCGGGGAGGGGGTGTGAGGGGTGGGGGCGATTTCTTGGCGGGGGGCATGCTTGCAGCGTCGGCTTCAACAATTTGTATTTAGAAGATTTACAGACATGCTCACATTAAATAGAATAAGAGAATAACAACATTATTGGTATACTTTATAATCACGGTTGTTTCCCACAACTATTGAGATTTAACACGGGATATCGTGGCACGTCGGATCCTATGTTTTTAAATTTTGTTTGCCTCTTTTATGTCTACTTGTTTTGTTTTGTTATCATATTTTCCCCACGTTTTATGTTTAAACTATTTTATTACTTATCCGTTTTGATACCTATTTGTTTTTGTGTTGTTATGTGCTGCCTCAGTTTTGTGTATCAAAGAAGAAAGAAAGAAAGAAATATTTTTTTATTCGAAGTAAGATTTTACAAATCATTTTTCGACGTCGAGGCGGGTTCACAATTTGGCTGTCTTCTGTGGAGAAGAACCCGCCGGAAGAAACTCCACAGGCGTTGCATCTTTTCAAACTATTTTACAAAAATTATTATTTTATACAATTTGATTCATATAACAAAGAGTGCAAACGAAGTATGCAATTAGAGGAAGGCAACCAGTCAAAGTAGAAAAACTAAATTATGTAACCAAAAAACAACCGGCAATCGACTAGAGTAGACCAGTCCCCCCAAGCAGCACCACGTTCACGGGTTTGACGCATGGGTCAGCCATCGTCGGGCTCAACCATATTAGAGGGAACCCAATCAATAAAGTGATTTCTATCTATCTATCTATATTTACCATAGTACTTGTTTTGTGTGAGTGCCCGATAATGTATGCATGCAACTGCATCGAAATATCGGGCACTTACACAAAACAAATACGACGGTAAATATCCCGTTTTAAATCTCAACATTATTGGTATTATAAAGCCCGACCAGAGAAATAAAAAACCTCGCCATATTGCAGAATTTCAATGGAACTAACTTAAAAAGGGAAATTGTTGCCAAAGTCGTAAAAATATACACACGTGGCGCCCCCAGAGTAAGTATTGAAATGCTCAAGCCATAATCCTCCCCAACCAGTAGCTATATCTTCGGAATTACAGCGCGTCTAATTTTCTTTCTTTAGTGAGCAATTAATACTATTTCGTGTCATTTTTCTTTATATAAACTAAGTCGAAAGACCCCACCGTTTGGCTGTACGAGAGTGGAGGATTATAGCTTGAACATCCAGCTATAATCCTCCCCAAGCTATAGCTATATCTTCAGAATCATAAGGATACTAATTTTCTTACAATGATACTATTTACTTCTATTTCAATAGAATTTTTGGCATAGTCAAAATTGAATTTCATTAAGGTTTCATAAGGGAGGATTATAGCTTGAAGCACACTAAAAATCTACTAAATTTAATCGGCCTGTCACCTTAAAAGCACTTGCGAATTTAACCTTTTTAAAATGTTAAAATTTAGACATTCTATTTTTAGGTTACTTGGACGGTGGACGCGTAGAAATAGTCTTCTGAATGAAACGTATTCATTTTCCGTCGTTTTCGTTCCCATATTAACGAAAAGTTCAGTTGCCCATGCAACTTCAACTGAAGTTTGAGTGGGAAAATGTATGAATTACCTGAACATTTGGGATCGCCGAGCACAAGAAGCCAGTACTGCGAGAGGTCCCACTGGCCGTCTGCGAGCCGCGCGAATATTGCCACAGTACCGTCCGCCAGCGCCACTATGCAGCGCGACGAACACGCCACGATCGACAAGATCGCGTCGTTCAGTTTCACCCTGAGAACATACATTCGTGTGATGAGCACTTGTGTTTGCCTTGTGTCTGGATGTTGTATATTTATATATGTATGCATATCAGCTATCTGACAACCATAGTACAGGCTCTGCCTAGTTTGGGGTCAGATGGCCGTGTGTAAGAGATGTCCCACGTATATTTTTTTTATACCCTCTACCTCCAACATGATCGGAGCCTGTTTTAATCTAGTAACTCATTCATTCCAGTTCTTGCATTTATTCCTCTCGCACTTCTAATCCGCATACTTGATCTTTCTTTTATTCGTCCCATGTATTTATTTATTTATTTATACCATTTTATTTATTCGTTTTTATCGTGTCGATACGGCGACTATGTTTTAGAATTCTTTATCTGACTCCGCCTCTCAAACAAACAATGGGGAGCCGTCCGTCATGGGACGCCTGGCAGATGTGAAACATCGCAGTTATTTCATACAAGACATAATATGCCTATAAGAACAGATTACAACAGAAATTAAATTGGCATAGTTTGTTTTTATTTGTTTTCAAAGTTAGTTTGTCATTGCTTCAAGTGGTTTTATACGTATCGGCTAGATGCGTAGTTCAAGATGTATTTACGAATATACACTTTATTAGTGGTACTTAGAGAATAGTTTTATTTAGTAAATATAACGTGGCGACAGCTGGTCGCCACGCCAATAATCTGATTTACCCCTAGATGATTCACGTCACAAAGCACAGCAAATTGGCTAAAATAAAATACGCCGCGTCGTATGAGCACTTCTCGTGCTAGGGATCCGTAGACAAACGAAGTTACCGACATAGCCCGAAGAATCGCTCAAGTTGTATGGCGGCGTACGGGGTACATTGCACGCAGAACTGATGGCCGTTGACCGAAGTTTATGGATGGTGAACTGCCGGAAGGCGTAGCGTGGGCAGGAGAGATCTATCACCAGCAGTAGATGTTTTAAAGCTGTTTTTAACCCCCGACGAAAAAGAGGGGTGTTATAAGTTTGACGTGTGTGTCTGTCTGTCTGTGGCATCGTAGCTTCTAAACGGATGCGCCGATTTTGATCTAGTTTTTTTTGTTTCCAAGGTGTCACAATCGAGAGTGTTCTTAGCTATGATCTAAGAAAATATATTCAGCCATTTGAAGATTATCAGCTCTTTTCTAGTTGTTGAAAGGATCAAGTAACGGTTTTGTGTCGGGGGTTATTATTTTTTTTAATTTAGTGTTATATTGAAATTATGATGATTTTACGTATCAAGCACCACGTCTTGTGATACGGTTGTATGGATCCGGTTAAGGTACCGCCGCATGATTGTGTTTTTCATCCTTTTTTCGAGTACTTCTATGTTGACTGGCTAGTCAAAAGAGCTTCTTTTTATGAAATGTCAAAAACAATATTTTATATGAAAAATTCAAAATTAAAGGGAATACTAGCTTATAACGTCACAAGCTTGTATTGTCGTTTATGTACGAATTGTATTTTGATTTACAATAACAAATCATAAAATTGGCAAAATTCGCCCCTACTAAGTTCAGATGTTTGATATCCTACATAGTGAAAGATAATTTATTTTTCATCCCATCTATTCGAAAAGGACGACTTGGTTCGCCTTTATGTGCACCCAAAGGTGGTGTTTTCTATAAGAAACTTTTAGCGGGCAGTAATGAGTTTTTAATCCTCTTTATAAGTTTAGAGGGCAGTAATGAGTTTTTCATCCTCTTTATAAGTGGGCGCTTTTATTTTCTCATAGTAGGTGATGAAAAGTAGAGTGTATCACTCGGGCGCAAAATATATTTTTGGCTCTGGCGACGTACTTTGAATCCCTCGCTACGTTCAGGATTCTACTAAAGAATCCCTCGCTACGCTCGGGATTCTACTCTAGAATCCCTCACTTCGCTCTGGATTCAAAAAAGCGCCCTCGCCGTAAAATATTATTTTGCTCCCTTATGATACAATCTACTATTGAATACAGTCAACATCTATTCTATATTCACTCACCTAGCGAGGCATTTGCTGTAATTGGCCATAGCGGAGTGAATGTAGAGATTGCCGCTTTTGGTCCCCAGCCAGACGGTCGCCATTACTGTGGACATCTTGCGGTCTGAAGGGATATCCGCGCGGTTGTCCGCGTTCGACTGTTCCTGTGCAAACGCGTCTACGCCCGGCTCGGGAGAATTTACGTGCTCCGTTGACGCTGCAATATTAGAATATATGGGTGGCCCTTAAATTGCATAACATAAATAACTCTATTACGACAGACTTGCCGTAACTTTAATTTGTATAATAATAAGAATGCATTATTTAAAAATACATACCATTATTTAGCATAATTATTAAAATCCGTAATTCTATAATTTGTAATTCAAAATATAACTTGAAAAATCATAAATATATATTTTGGTAAAAAAGAATATTTAAGTGTATTTAATAACTCATCAGATACTTTATAGCACACCAGTAATAAATTTCAGGAAATACGGCTCACAAACAACCATAAACGTTTACAAATGGGCGGCTTATAAGTTAATACCAAAGTTAAAAGGATTTATTCGTCAACAGTTCATACATGTCCCCACCGAGGGGCTAGCCTACCCTGAAATCAGGGTGAATATGCCTTAGACCACGCTGGTCCAGTGCGGGTCGGTCAACTCCACACACCACCATTGAATTACTTGCCAGATGTGTGCAGGTTTTCTCACGAAGCCGAGCCGCATTTTTCCTATTTCTCAGTTTCCTGGTCTTGTGACCAGGAACACCTGTGACCTGCGCAGAATGCTGACTCTGTAGTCAGCGTTCTGCGCAGGTCACAGAGTCAACATTCTGCGCATCCCAAGTTCCTGTGCTTGCGTTTGGGGACCTAGGGAATCACGACATATTCTTGAGGGTGATGCGCGCATGTAGGAGGGGAAGCTTACTACATACGGATGAGTGGCATCATCAGGCTAGGATTAGGGATGAAACAGTTCTCCCGGCTGCAGACGCCCCGTAGAGATAGATGGATAGGACATTTGGCTACCAACAGCAACAAGAACGGATCTAGTAGAACCAGGCCCAGCGCACTCCGCGCCAGAGCTCCAGAATGTACGTACGCCGGGCGGCCCCGATTTCGCGGCCATTTGGTAGGAAAAACGCGCGCGCTTGTGAAGACGCTATTATTTAGTCCGTGGTAATACGGACTCTCGCAGCGCGGTCTTAAGGTGCATTTTGTTTTAATACGAGCGCAACGACAAACGGTAGGCTATTATAGCCAGGGTCACGTTCGACGCGTTCAATGTAATTTGAACGTTAGTGGCGTGGTAGTTATAATTAAATTCGCATGTTTGCTATCAGAGAGTGCGCCTTCTGTACCTAGTACTATTATTTATTCTGTGGTAGAACACAACCTACAGTATTCGAACAAAGAGAGACAACATAAGTTTATACTGACCAGTGATAGGTGTGGAGCTAAGTGGCGGGCTTTCAGGAGCTGTTGTGTCATATTCCTCCACGTCTTTTACTTTGGACTCCTTTACTGGAGAACTTTTAGGAGGCTCTGGCTCTTTGATCGGCGTGCTGGGCGGAGTGAGTAGCGTTGCTGCCACCTAGCACAAGAAATTGAGATAGTTCAAAGTGTGTTAATAATATAAGAACTAGGGTGAACTCGCCACAAAATAATATGTAACTGACTTAACTAAGTGATGTAAATATCCTAAAAAAAGTCAAAAATGTCATGAAAATATTTTTCTTATGTATGTATGTTTGGATAATATCAATAATTCACCAATAGAGAAAACTGAAAGAATGAATAATTCTTCTAACATAACTACTTTTTCTATGAAAACAAGATGGTGGGTATAATGGAATTCCTCTGTAACTAACTACTTATAATTCGTCAAATAAAGGGTATTACAAAAAAGCTTATTTTGGGAGACTACATAACGTGCTTTAAAAAAACCCTTATAATAAAAAACCCTTATATTATGCATGCCAACCTTCAGTATCTTTAGGTACGCACATATCTCATCGCTTTACGAGGATAAGGAAACTCTAAGATCATTTCAAACTGCATAAGCGTATACTCACCAGTCTAGTAGTTCCAACAATGACTTCCTTTTCCCCCGCCTCCGCCGCGCCCACAGATCCAGGCAGGCCATTGTTCTGGCTGTCAGACGACTCGCTCTTCCCAACGCAGAACAGAGATTGCTGTGGTAACAAGTCACATGTCGATTATTACATACAAATCTTAATCTTAACTAATCTTAACCAGTAATTTATAATCAAGGACGTTAAGAGTCATGTTAGAGTGTATATGGCACCTGTAGTCTCTATGATTTTATGATTTCGCTCTATATTTGATGTCGAAAAAGATTTGTGTAATCTTATTTCGAATAAAACATTTTGAATAGATTTTTTTTATAAGTTTTATGGCGCCAGGCACAGACATGGCGCACAGAATGTGTTAGAATACTTACCGAGTGTCGTTTGGCCCTGTCCTCGTAACCTATCCTCTCTTCGTATTCCCTGTAGTCTACATGGCGCTCAGAATACTAACCGAGTGCCGTTTGGCCCTGTCCCTCGTTCTCGTAAGCCATTCTATCTTCGTACTCTATATGTGTAGTCTATATGGCACCGGTCACAGACATGGCGCACAGAATATGTTAGAATACTAACCGAGTGTCGTTTGGCCTCGTTCTCGTAAGCCATTCTCTCTTCGTATTCCCTGTAGTCTTCCGCTATGGCACCAGGCACGGACGCGACGCAAAGGATGTGTTTGTCGCTCACAGGGAACGATTCGATCACCTCCGCTGGGTTATTTGCGTCAATTATCTGAGACAAAAACAAATAACTACAACAACCTTCTTTAAGTTCTCACTTATCACGGTTAGGAATCACAGAAATAAATTAAAGTATAGTATGTCAACTTATAGTTCAAGAAAATTAAATTCAAATGTATGGAAAAAATGGCGTAATTAGTGGGCAACTTTTATCTATCAGGATATGTAGGTTATAGAGCGAAGTTAAATTTTATCTACTCTCCCCCTCCCTCCGGGGCGAGCGTCACTCCCCCGCGCCCCCAAATGTGTCCCGGAGCACGGTATTTTTCATTTTGAAAGAAAACCGTACACGATACATCAAAAGTGTGTAAGAACAAAACAATCCTTGGTAAATTCACTATAAACCTTTCATACATATAAAAGCAATATCACTTATGGTTTCGGCGCAATCTGTTACCAAAAATTAACGATTCTAATAATTAATCGTTTTTTTCTGCTAAAAGGTTAGATCTCTCAAAAACTTCACAATGTACCGCTAAGACATGTATGACAAAAGTAAAGAATAGAATATTTTCTTTATAAAAAGGTATAATTTATTTGTTAACTCTTTTATATACCGTTACTCTGCTATTTTCTTAAATTAATTAATTTGGCCATTGGGCGAAATATAAATATTCGTAGTGGTTAAACGGTGTTACTCTAAATACCATAGACTTTTTATATATTTTCCTGTAATTTATAAGTATAGAACTATTTTCTGTGTTTTTTTTTATTTTTAGGCCCATTATTTTAAGAGATAAAGGGGGGAGAGGGGAAAGGTCAATTTCACAAAATTTCTTTAAAAAAATCAAAACTGATCAATTTAAAATTAGGAAAAATATATATTTGAGATTTTCATAACGTATACTTTCTTTTGATATGTCACACGCACGATATAGTTTGTATTTTTACAATTATTTTAAAAAGAGGAAAAAACAAAAGATACGATCCTGTGGAGCTTCTTCGGCGGGTTTTGCCTGCCAGTTCTGTACAAACATCGCTACACCTCAAGTTTAAATTATTTATTTTTTATTAGTGTGAGACGGACGAAAGCTTGTCTTAGTTTGAGCAAAGCTTATTAACTTCATTTTAAAGTCGAGTAAAGTATTACTGCGGATAAAAACATTTTGATTGTGAAAATCAAAATCAATCCAAATCAAAAGGTTTATATTCGTAGTAAAATGACAATTTAGTCCCTAGAAAAGTATGCTATACTCACCATAACAACGCCCTTGGTCTGTGTACTGGAGCAGATCCAAACGAGTGAAGAGAGGTTCTTCTCGGAATGGCCGCAGGTTTGTGTGGAGTGCAGTTGCCGGTCGATCTGTTCTATCTCCGGCGAGTGCACCGACTGCGCCTTACTCATTTCGTACGCTATTAACAATAACCACATATTTACAATACCTACGCAATTTTAAATTTCATAAGGAAACTGCCAGACGTCAATTAGAATGAAAGGAAAATGGGCCCTATTCTATATATTACGCTCTAAATTTAAAAGTTATATGTCCCTTTTCACGTGTTCTTAAGAACAAAAAGGGACAGGTGATTGCCAACCTACATTTAGAGACGTCAAACATCAATTTTACGCGCAGTTTAGCAGGCATTTAAAAACATCCCGACTAAATTGAGCTGAATTTGACAGCTGCGGTGCTTATTTCAAATATCATTCATTCAAAATTAAATTCATTCATCTCCCATCCTTTTCGATTCCTATATGAACGAAAGAGACCAACAACTCAGAGATTTTAGCGGAATATTCTTTAATGCTTCATCGAGAACCACCGCGGCGCCTGCGGAGTGAGGTGCGAGGGTGCTATCGGGCGGAGAACGATTGCAGGCGCGGGGAGGGGTATGTCCCATCAGTACAATATACCTCTGAGACATGGGGGAAATTAACATAGCACGCATAGTATATCGACTTAATGTTTTTGAATAGAATTAGGTAGATTAGAATTAATAAACAATCATAATGCTAAACGTTCGCCTCGTGTTACGGAGGTTCCGAGTTCTGATTAATCAAATAAAATATAAAACTTTGTCAAAGAAAAAATCACTACAGTAAGGGTTCAAACGATAATGCGACTACTATATCGTCTCGGGTCGCAGTGGTCTTTGGGTAATTATTGCCAATCCCTCTCCCCCCAAGTCATAATCATCAGGGTCACGGTAACTCTCGTTACTTCAGAGCCGCCCCGGATATAGATATTTCATCCAATATCCTACAATCTAACCAATTTTCAAACTTCTTCTTATCTAGTGGGTTTCGTGGTTAACCTACCTCACAAACCCTGGTGTCGGAATTGTTGAGCCGCTTTAGGCTTCCGACATGGCCTATAACAACTACATCCGTAGATAGTAGCCGGGACCAACGGCTTTACTGAAGCACGGAATCATCTTTCTTTTCGGACAATCAGGTGATTCAGAAACTGTAATGTCCTAACCAAACTGGGGAAAGTCTCATAAAATGATATTTGTTCGACAGATCCCCAACCCGGAACCTCCGTAACGTCAGACGAGCTTTTATCCACTCGACCACGGAGGTTGTATTTTCAAACTATAATGAAAACTGGAGTAACGCGAGTTACCGTAAACAGACCCATCACACTCACCTAAGCTCTCAGGTTTGTCGTCCTCTTTGGCGTAGAATACGCTTTCGCCAATCATGCATCCGCCGTCCGGAGTTCGGCCGCCATTCAAGTTTACACCGGCGGCGCAGAGCAGCGACATTCGAGGTTCATTCTCCGCTATAGGTCTGCGAAATTACATCGTCAATGCTCGATTACTACTCTGTTCAACAGATATACATATACCAATAAATTCTACAGGTTATAATCCTAACATAGCTTAGCATGTAAGTACTAGTTTTGAGCAACTTTTTCAAAGAAACTTTACTCAAATCAAAGAAAATTTACAAGCCTATGGCTCTACTAAACACCGGAACGCTGGCCCTGTGTGGCACACTGAGTAAATTTGAGCGCGGTATATGATTATACCTACCAGGCGTGTATAGACGAACGCCATAAAAAATGGATTAGTAAAAAAAAACTTAATTCGAATAAAAACATTTCTTTTTTAGAATTTGAATTCAGAACTTTTTTTTTAGTTTTACTGACCTGCAGAACACTGGCACGGGAACTGGCACGCCGCCCGACGAGAGCGAAGTGCAGGGACTCGGGCCCTTTTGCCCCTGGGAGCTTTTGCCCGGCAGACTCCACCCGTACGCTTGCGTACGCCCATCCTCCTTGCGAACATGCGCCCGCACCTAAACGTACCATGTTCGCGCTACGGTTATGTTATTCACAAACAGACGGTCAGAGTATAGTACTAGATACGTTAGTTGAAAATATCAAGTTTCAAATGTACGAGGTACGAATCAAACTACATGCTTAGAAGAGTCTAAAGAAATAGATTTATTGGGTTTTTTTAAATGCTTAGATTTTTTATGTGTGGCGAGGACCGCATATTGTGATAGGAGGTATTTGCTTTAAAAGCAATGTTTATGTAATGCTATAGGACCTATTAGTGTACCAACTAGTCGTTTATAATTATTTTTTTAAATTATTACTTCATTTATAAAGGGATTTTGCGTATCTGTCCTTCTGCTGCGGAGGGAGTGCTACGATTGAACTTGAGGGATTGCCTATCCTTAGGTACATACATAGTTTTCAAATATTTTTATTTCTACGTCATAAGCCACAATTACGTCATGTCATTTAAGCTATTCAATGGCTGTAATGAATTAGTCAGTCAGTCAGAAAATATTGCTATTTTGTAAGTATATAATGAAAGCATAATTTTATTGTGACGTTGCGCCCTTGATCTATTGTTTTTTTAATAGGTATTGAACATGAAAATAAGTAATATAAATAAAAAAATATATATAAAAATACTGTGCTTTTTTACAACGGTTATTTTTTTATTCAGCCTGCTACGAATTGCAATGCCATTCCTAAACGTAGGCTGATTGAAGATCATTTACTATGCTTTGTGAGCGTCGGGTATATTTAACTAAAATCATTTCATAAGAATTATTGAAGTGATTTTTATGAAGAAAATACCACAAACTTATGTAATTAATGCCGCAGATATTAATAATGTTAGCTACCTATTAAAGTAACTATAAAGAACACTATATAAAACAAAATACGACTGAATAGTATAAATGAAAAAGAAATAACATAAAATATATTTATTTCGAATAGTCAGAAAAATAATATTAACTAATACAGACAGACTACTTATAGTAGGCTACTTTACTTATGAAAAATCACAAAATATTTATTGCCACAATATTACTATTAAAGGACACCTAAATGACGAAATTAGTTATGACGAATATCCCTTTCATCAACATTACATTATCTAAAGAAAGAAACGAAACTACTTGTAAGGTTTTGAATTGACCTACGCTTATATCGAAAAGGTACGACCAATCAAGCTTCACCGGACTTGCGGGAGAGCGGAAGGCTGACCCCAGAGTAGTCACATACGAACGCGTTTAGGGGCGGCTCGAAGGAGCCTCGAACCTAGGCCTAGCGCGTTAATACGGAAAAACATCGTGAAGGAAACAGCGGCACCAGAGGGCTCCGTCTCTAATTACTAGTTTGATTTTGATTTAGGCCGCGAACATTGTTAGCTCCATGTTTATTTACTAGTTAGAAATTTAGGATCAGATCAATATAAGTACCCAGTGAAAAGGCCTTAATAATCCATAATTTTAAATACATTCAAGGCGCGCTATCATTATAAGTTACATTCCCAAAATATTCTTCTTTGACCTAAAATATTTGAAAAATAAAAGCGTTTTTTGTAAATCGGAACGTAAACTCGAAACTAATTTTTCCTTAATAAACTAAGCATTAGTGCTTTACTCACATTGCAGAGCACAAATAAAAGCAAGCTTGAAAAAAGATAGATACGCCGTTTTTTGATGCTATGACTACAGAGTCAAAGCAAACCTGCTAATTAAAGCTACACTAAAACCCGAATCCCTTAGTCGCTTATAGGACATCCAGGGGAAAAACATAGGGTAGCAGAATAATTAAAAAATTAATCTATAATTATTATAAAGTCGAGAATCACACGGCAATATCGTGTTTGGCAAGTTAAACTACATATTTTACAATACATATCGACTTTTTACTATAGTAAGAATCTTACCGATTTTAGTACCTGTAAAATTACGATTAGTACTAGTACTAGAATAACCACAGAGAAAAAAATATAACACATAACTAATCTCGTCATTTAAATGTACTCTTATTTATGACTCCAATAAGAGTGGCTGACTTTACCACAATTACCTTTCGTGACTTTTATCATTATTATATACAATACTTTTAAGTATACAAACTACATATGAAATATCACTTATCACTTAAAGAAATCACTGATAAGATTCTTTCGTAAAGAAGTTTCTTCTTTAGGCTGAAAAAATAAAGGAAAATAAGGAATTAGGTTAGGGGAGGGGGTTAAATAATATAAATAATATAACACTACACCATCACACACACAACTGAAGCTAATGTGGCTAATTAAACAAACCGAATGAAAGAATAATGATATAAACTGCTATTGGGAGGATAGTTTACATTCTCTGAATCGCCATCGTGATGCACTAAACAAAGGATTTTTAACCGCACATCATTAATAAAAGAAACCAGTATTTAAAATAAACATATCAAAATATCATATTAAATAAGAAAAAAATTTTGTAAGTTATTTTTGTATTCCCAACAGAGTACATAATTTGATATTTTGCTTTATAGGTCCACCGTCATTTAAATGATGGAAGAAATATATAAATTGATACGGAAACTGAGCGGAATTACAATTTTTCCTGATGTTTGAAGTAATACGCTACCCAAACCATAAAAAAAACATAACAATCTTTTTTGTTTCATGCAGTCGGGTATAAATTAGGTTTATTTTTATACCGTCATTCAAAACAAAGTATTACATTGTATATGCACTATTAATGTTTTGTTTTAAATTTGACAATTTGGCCGTCACGGGACGCCTGGCAGATGTAAAGCATCGAAATTATTTAGTATAAGTCATATGTAAAAAAGAACATTACGACCCCTGCCCCGGCGGCCCGGCATCCGGCGTGGCGAGCGACGTGGCGAGCTATCCGCGCCAACAATCAGTTTTACCCCTCACCTGATCCTCGCCTACAGATGTTTCACATCAAAAAATTGTTGAAATAATGAAACATGATTTAGTGTTAGCGCTAACTGTTAGTAACAAATTGCTTCATAGACTTATGATCATAGTATTTTTGTGTACCAAATCGATTCACTATCAATAAATAGTCAATTGTAAGTGATTATTTACTGAAGGACTATTGAAACAGATCACAGATCTACGTTGGGTTGAGCTGACTGCATATTCACACAAGTTAGTAAATAAGAGAGCGGCGGCGACGTTGTGTACGCAAGGTTCTTAGTGCTTTACATATTTTACGACATTGCAAGGAAGAAGAAAATACTATTGAGATATTTAGGTTACTACTATTCATTGATAGTAACTTCTGAAACACTTGTATAAAAAATACTTCATACAGGCTTTAACATTTTTCGTTAATATTAGTAAAGTTTACCTCTGTTTTATTGCTTCGAACTGATTTAGAAAATTCGGAAATATTATCTTCCACTTTCATATGTGATTAAACCTACAATATAACACGTCATCTCACCGAGTAGAAATAAAAAACATACTCATTTGTTTACAAAGTTAAATCAACTTACTTACTAAATTTCATAACGACGTCATAGCCGGATACAAAAAAAAAGATCAAATCAGATATGGCTACACCGACAGGCGGTAAATATTAAGTAAGTCTGAATGAGGTCTATTAGCCTATTACCCAGATAGATTGAAAATACTAAATAATTGGTAATTTTTGTAGCATTTTGTCTAGGGTTCATTCGTATGTCACAGGGCGAATAGGCCACAGTCAGTCTAGGGTTGCCAGTTAATAATAATGAATAGGCGTATGAATATAAATGGCTACAGAGGAAACCGTACATACCTGTCGGAACTGTTCGCTTCTTTCGTGCCGGCGATGGTGGTGATCCGACAGCTGGGTCTCTAGGAAGTCGGCTTGTGTCCTCGAGTGTCTCATGGAGGGTTGGGGCGCCGCCACCGCCCTAAGATGGGGCGTCGATAGCGGTCTTTGAGGGCGGTCGCTGGTGCTGTAACCATGGCAACGAGATACTTCACTATACTACCTCCGTAGCATGAAGCGCTATGAAAAAAGTTTGTCGCACATTTAACTATCAAAAAGTGGCGAGTTTACAGCTATATTTAAATATCTTCCAATACGCACGACAAAATTATGTCATGCTACAGGGGCAGTTCTAGGATAAATCAATTAATTGCTGTCGTTATACCGGTCTCTTATGCACGAATTAAAAGTATTATTTATACGATTAAGATTAAGCGCCGTTCTACTTAACTAAAACGCTGATACAACAGTACCAAAATAATTGTAAAGTATGGATAGCAGGCAACGGGAGCAGTGTTATACTGTTCTACGCCAGCATAAAAAGTACTGATTCTAGATCAAATATCAGACGATTTTTTATTTATCCTTGCTTACTTATTAAGTATGTTGAGTTGATAGATGTTCTTTTGCCAATTGAAATGCAGTAAATATATGGCTGTACCTAACTGGTACGTTAATCGTCACGACACAGATTGTATAATTTCGGAAGCCATAGGGCGGACAGCTAGTAATATTATTGTAAATGTAAAATCTTTACACTTTTGTTAAAAAATTGGCATACACAAAAACAAGCACAATAGTAAGTTATATTCAAACAACATACCCGTCACCGTTACAATCGCTAGAGCTACGTAAATAAAGTCTACAACTTCTGACAATACATGCATTTACTTACAAATCTATCGTAAATAACTATATTCAATAAACCACTTAAGTAAATACTTGACTCCCTTTACGTATACAAGATAACCAATAATGAACGTTCAAATTACAGAACATATTCATAAATATGATGTCTCTCTTTTTCCCACCAAAATAAATTACCCTCACACATTTAAATACATATTTAAAATACTTCAATACCTCAGATATGATATTTAAAATATTTTACTCATTTAACGCCTTTAAATTTCTTTGTACTGTATCTCTGCGTCTGTAATAAAAATTGTTTTAAATTATTTCTTTGATTTGAGAAATTCTTCGGCTTTCTATATCTACTTTTTCTTCTCACAGTAATTGCTAAAGCTAGGTAAACCCGTTTAACAAATATTTACTAGTATGTTATCTATTGCAACCTACATTTATATTAGATAGACAAAAAAAGAAAAATAGATATGAGCGCACAACGTGACACAACAGATAGGTATATTATATTAGCTACTGACATGGCTCGTGTAACGACTACACCCCAGGGTTTAACGTGCCTTGCGAAGCGCGTTAACATGAATATTTTAGGATATACAAGTGGTTCAGACTGAAATATCCTAATCAAACGGGGGAAAGTCTTACAAGATGATATTTGCACGACAAGTTGATTGATCACAAACCCTGGTGTCAGAATTATTGAGCCACGTAAGGCAGAAGTCAGAAGACTTGGCTCATGTAACGACTATATCCGTAGATCCTAGCCGAGCTTGACAAGTGTGCCGCCGAGATTTGAACCCGGGACTTCGGTAATGAGTAGCGAGCGTTTTACCACTCTGTTTGTTAACAGCTCATATATGTTCCCAATGAGGGGCTAGATCAGGGTGAAGAGGCCTTAGTCGACCACGTTTACCCAGTGCGGATTAATCAACTTCACACACAACCTTTGAATTACTTCGCAGGTTTGAGCATGTTTTCTCACGATGTTTACCTTTACCGTAAAAGCGTCGAATAAACGTAAATGGTAATTCGAAAATCGAAAACACATTGGCATGTGCTGAGACTTGAACACAGCCCAGCCCTAGCCATTTGATCACCGACGACACTCTACCACTCGGTTAGAGGTTGTTTGACATCATACCGGTATTGGTAATTAAATTATGTATGTATGAGCATTTTATGTGGTTTTTTTAAACGAGAACATTGGGATAAAATGTTGACGTTCTAAGAGATAAAATTAAATACAAAAGCATATTACGATAACGTTTGCACTCGGAAAATCGATCGTATAAATATTATTGTATTGAATTCCGTACAATATTTTCCTTAAGCATTATTGCAGTATAGATATTTGGTATTGTTGAGAGATAAGCCGCTGGCATAAACATTGTAATCGCAGCAGCAATCATTGCAATGACAATAAGCAGAATAACAATAGCGTACATTTTCTTCACAAACATCTGATTTAAAATTAGCTTCGCAAATATCATATCTATGACATCGCATGTTGTGAATTTACACGTGTAGATTATCTTTACACACATAATCTGAACCCATTGTATTATGGGGCCGCAAGGTCTCGAATGTTGGATGTGAAGTGTCTATGTATGTAAAACCATCAGTAACATACTACTGTCTATCTCATTTACCCTATATATTGACAGCGTTACGCGAATAAAAATTTTAAATTCATTGCGCTTTTACATTAATACTACTGCCCATAACAGGCCACTGCTGGACTCAGGACTCTCTTGAAAGACAAGCGTTGCAGTTGTTGTCGAGTACACACACAGGTGATAGATTCCGTAAATGTTAATTTAGTCGCCTCTTACGACACCCACAAAAAAAGAAAGATTATCCGAATTGGAAGCCTAGAATCATACAGCTTTGCAACACCTACGTTTCAGTGTTGAATTGGTCCAATTTTTAAGCCACATATCTGACTGCCTCTTTCTAACAATCATCCACGAATGTTTTTGAAACTTGTATTTTGGGGATATAATATCATATGCGGAATAGGTAGTATGTTGCGGGTGACATTTGATACAGACACAGGAGCAGAGGTAAATGTAACATAACATTACTCTGTTAGACTATAGTCTTGTTAAAAACTCGCTGCGCTCGGGGCCATAAATCATAGGAGCGTGACAGAAATATTGATCTCTCTTCCATTGGGGAGACTGGCTTATAATTCCTCTCTCTTAACGTTGCCAATATTCTTACGCTTGGTAGGCGGTTTGTAGATTGCAGTGGTTATGGATTACAGAACCGTCCATGCCTTAGGGATATTCCCTCAGTCGCCTACGAGTACATCCATCGGGATTGACTTCTACGGATGTAGTCGTTATAGGGGAGTTCAGTAAGTTCAAAAATAATATTAGACACATAAGGACTCCGTTTTACATTTAGAGATATAAAAAATAATCTTCGCACAGCAAGCAAGAATTATCACATTCACGATGCTTTGTCGCGGGTATATTTCATACATCATAATTTCAGCCAAAATACCTCCCTCTGCTTCCTTATTACATGGAGCCTCGATTAAAATTCTAATTTGATTTATGTACGAGTCGACTAAGGCCTATTCACCCTGATTTCAAGGTAGGCTCGAGCCCCTGGGTGGGGACGTATATGAGCTGTTAACGTCTACGACGAGATTAAAAAAGCAAAGATCATTTTCATAATTAATCAAATCACGATTTGAACCGAAGAACATTTTAAATTCGCTTTGCATAGTTGCAACTACTGATTGTTATTATCTTCGCAAAACACAGATAAAATACTATACTCGTTTGTGAGCGAAAAGCTTTGGCATGTATATATTTTCCATTCAAGTACGAGACTTTCGTTTCCCCAAGGTTAAAAATAGAACTAAATAATATGACGAACATAAGAGAAATATACCAGTAATATCAGTCACCTAAGTTTTACTACGTATTTTCAGAAAGATAGAATGACGACCAATGGTTATAGTTAATGACGGCTCCGTAGCCTAGTTGGTAATACGTCTGCCTTCGAAGCACAGGGTCGTGGAATCGATCCCGCCCAGGGCAAACAATCGTGTGATGAGCTGTTCTTTGCCTTGTGTCTGGATGTTGTAGATTTTAATAATTATGTATTTATTTATTTATGTTTATATATCAGCTGTCGGATACCTATAGCAAGGCTTTTGCGTTGTTTGTCCAATTAGGTAGAGCATGTACTATGGGTATGTGAGATGTCCCCACATATTTATTTATTGTATTTAGCTAATGGGCCTGAGTCTACATATTACGCTCAAACTTAAATTTAAAAATCATTATGCCCCTTTCACGTTCTTAAGAACGAAAAGGGACAACTTAAATTTAGAGACGTCAAACATCGATTTTACACTAATTTAAAAACATCCCGACTAAATTAAGTTGAATTTGACAGCTGCGGTGCTTATTTTAAATATCATTAATTTAAAATTAAATTCATTTATCTCCTATCCTTTTCGATTCCCATATGAATGAAAGAGACCAACTTAAATTTCGAGATTTTAGCGCCAGAATTGAGCCCAATGTTTTACCTGAAGAGGTTGCTAAAAAACTTCCAAATGCTCTGTTTGTTTTTCTTGTCCATTGTGGAGTCAACGCGGCTCGCACGCACCATCTCCGTCCAGCGCACTGCGTCTTGGAGTTCCATGAACCGCTCCTAAAAACCGTATTTATTTAGCGTTTCAACAAACATAAAACAGGAATAGGGATGTCAGGTTGTTATCGTTGCAGCAGAATACTAGCGATTCGAATCACATGCTGAGCTGCAGCCTTTTTGGCATTGTGGCACACACTTTTTATTCTTTTTCTGTGTTTTTGTTTTACTTATTCCTGTTTGTTGTTTTGTTTTTCGAGTATGTTTATGTTAATTGTGTATTGTGTGTGTCTTTATATGCCAAATAAATAATTGTCTATGTCTATGGTTAAATACAACATAATACAATCTTACACTATGTAGGAAATAAAACATTTTTACCAATTACATGATTTACTATTTGCAAATCAAGTAAAAAATCGTACAAAAACGACTATACAAAGCTGTGATGTCATAAGTTATTCTCTTTAATTTTCCATATAAAATATTATTATAGAAATTTCATAAAACAAGCTTATTTGAATAGCAACATCCATCCCTATTGAGTTCAATAAAAACATCTAAGTAGTACCTGCAGAAAAAAAAAAATACCGAGTAGGTACCATTTTTTTATTGCAATGCGGCAAACACAACGTAACTGCACACTATTATAAACTTCATTACGGTGTATGTATATCCTATATCCTACTAATATTATAAACGCGAAAGTTTATAAGTATGGATGTTTGTTACTCTTTCACGCAAAAACATCTGAATGGATTTTATTGAAACTTTACAATAATATAGCTTATACATCAGAATAACTACTTGGCTACTTTTTACCGCGGGAAAATTCCTCATTCTCATGGGAAAACCTGTTAACGCGGGCGGAGTCGCGGGGCGGAAAGCCAGTTTTTATTTAATTTTGCCTCAACTCACCTTGTATTGGTTACGCTCCATGAGTACTCGCGCCATCTCGACTCTGGTAAAGCGCCGCCTCTGGGCCATCGGCACATCAGCTTCGTCTTCATTTTCACCACCACCAGCATTACTGGCCACCGTCTCCTAAAAAAAAAAAAAAAACAAGTGCCATTTTAATCCTTTACAAGGCTGTGTCCACTATATTGCCACCTTATACCCTCAACATAAAGTCGAAAACGAATGAATCTTATAAAGTTGTTTTGCCTGGGAAGTGATACGTACGTAAGTGTATCATCAAGTTCTTTAAGACGCCGCAATCTATACATTAATAATATTTACTATCAAATGATTTCCAAATACACAACAACAATACAATGCCAATCTAAAAGATTCTATCGCAGAGATCAGATAGATATAAGCTGTGTTTAGTTTTGGCATACGGTTCTTGATTGTGAAGTTAGCATAAAATTGTAAAAGTTGGCAAGATTGCATCCCGACGACGTCGCGCCGCGGAGCTCTAGCGTAGATCTTCTTACCCACAATGTGGTCCTATATTTATAATTTTTAAATAATGTTACACGTCGATATTTGGGTGGGAAAGGCAAGTAACAATACGGGACATAGATCTCACTCAAAAACCTTCATAACAACTGATCTTGCTTGCACAGCCAACATTCAGCGACTACCCGAGGCTTTTATAAGGACCCAATTTATGAACGCGACAATATACATATTTTAAATCGAAACGGTGTCTTTTAAAAAGTGTGAAATCGTATACATTTACAATTTTGTACCGATTGCGGCGTCTCAAAGATTAAAATCATAGATCTAGTACACTAATAAACTTTAACATTTTCACGTTTGTGAAATAGTGTCGTTCTAATTTTACGTTACCTTCAGATGTCTGAGTTCTTCCTCCAACTGCGTGACTCTCTCTCGTAGCTTCTCTCTTGCTGAGCTGAGATTGGAGACCTCTTCTCTCAGGATCTCTTGCTCTCCTGTTAGCTCGTCCACCTTCACTATCAAGTCGTCTTTCACCACATTCAACGCGTTCCTAAAACAAGGAACTAGATATTGACCACTGCCCTCCTGCCTGCGTTTCATCCGTGAGAATAAGCAGTCTTCCTATGGTACTCGTAAATAAGTAACCTTTAACGAGCTTCCGCCCGCCACTCACGTAACAGATATTCCCGTTTTTCTTATTTTTAACCCCCGACACAGAAGAAAATAATAGTACTAACCCGTACAGAAAGGACACTCACCCCCCCGCGCCAAAATGAGTTTCCGCCCGATATAGCGCCCCACGCCCCGCACCCCGCAGGCGCCGCGGGACTCCGCCGGTGGTGTTCGGGGGTATTTTACATAGCGCCTAGCGCCATTGACTTGTAGTTGATATTCAAAAAGAAGAAGCTTGTCAAAATGCGTTTTCTCTATGGAGTGACCGCCCAGTGCCCCCGACCAAATACAAGGGTGTTATAATTTTGACGTGTGTGTCTGTCTGTCTGTGGCATTGTAGACCCTAAACGGATACACCGATTTTGGTGATGATGGTGGTGGTGTTTTTAACCAAGGTGAAAAAAATACCAAAAATATTCCTAATAATTGAATAGGTTCCAAAACGACTTAACCGATTTTGATGATACTTGGTATAAAGATAGAATCGACCTTGGGAAAGAACATAAGCTGCCTTTTACCGCGGGAGAATTCCGCATTGCCACGGACAAAACTGTTAACGCGGGCGGAGCCGAAGTGGAAAGCCAGTTATTTAATACAACACACATTAATCCTATTACTCATTTCATTAACTTGGTGTTTTATTACTATGCTGGTGTACTTACTTTGTAGCCAACAGTTCATTGTTTTCTAGTATAAGATTCTCCACTTCCTTGCCCATTCCTGCAACAAATAACAGGCTCTGAAACATTTCCTGTATTGAGTGTTCTTAAAAATATTTCTTTGTTACATACACGCATCTTCTTTTTTGTGTATTGTAAAGCAAGGTTATTTGATATTCGCAGGAACACATTATGCAGGTGGTACATTGCTTTTTTTTCTCAAGGCCCACGAGATATATTCAAATTAATAGTATATTTCTCCGTTTCACTTAAACCTAGTCACAGAATACTGAATACATTCCTAGCTTCGTTCGGCCCTTTGTGGTTCAGCCTATCCCAGTATTTTGTCGAGTAGCGAGTCTAGCGATTAATTTGGTAACTAAACGTCTGTGCTCAGCTAAAATACTCACACGGTCCAAACTATGCCCTAATATCAAATCTAATTAATGTTTAATGTCTACACCAACATATATTTTTAAGGCGTAATTTACAGATATCAGTTCATAACGTAAAACAGTTCACTGCTAGACACAGGTCTCGCGAGAGTTCAATTGAGATTCAACAATTTGAGAATTCAACATTATGTTCCGGAAGGTCTTAAAAGGGGAGGTGTTATTGTAATCATGATAAAAAATATAATTGAGAAAAACTGTACACGATTGTAATTTTTTCACCTGTTATACGTCTATCGTCGATCTTTTCAAACTAACAACATTCCTATGTAATAAAAGCTATTTCCAGATAACTGCAGCATACGTAGTAAGTATAGGCTACGCATGACCTATTCGTGTCAAAGACGTAAATAATACCTCCTTTATCCGCTTGTTTGATTCTCAATCAACTGATAACTTTGAATACAGTGTCTCATTACGTTTGCACGAAGGACTTTACAGAGCTTAACTTAGTGAGAAGTAATAAGAAATTCGCAGGCTAAAACAATGACTCGATGGAACAATAAACAGTGTGCCTGTGGCGGCTATCCAACCAAAGAGAAGCGGGTTCGAATCCCTGCCCAAAAATTTTTTTTCGCATTCGCTTTAGTTTAAAATAGTAAATACGCAACAGACGTTATCTGTCGAAAAAACCTTCCATACTAATTATACAACGCGAAAGTAACTCTGTTTGCCTTTCTGTTAGTTACGCTTTCACGCTAAAACCACTGAACAGATCTTGATGAAACTTGGTACAAAGATAGAGTAGACTTTGGGCACCTTTGGGGAAGGACATAGGGGAATTACCTGTCTCACGAGAAAAACTGTTAACGCGGGCGAAACCGCGGGGCAGAACGCTAGTAAACTAATAACTTTTATACTCTTGGATTTAGCATTAATTTGTTTATACGGATCGTTATTATAAGCAGTTTATCACTGCGACAACTACCAGGTCCTGTTACTCATCAAAAGCGCTGATTCCTGGCTTTCTGTCTCATATAAAAATTCACTGCAATGTCCAGGATACTGATATACAGAGTTTAACATACGGCTCAGCATAAAACCAAAAGTACAATGTTCAGTCAATTGATCTTAACAACTTTTCTCAGTCAATTATTGATCTTAACAACTTTTCAATTGTGTTTATTTTTTCTGATACGTAAATAAAATTGGACTTCCATACAAACTGTCCGATTTAAAGGTTCATGGCGTAATAATATTTTTGTTAAATTTTTCATTTTATAATAAAGTTTCTTTAGAAAAATTGCTTAAAACCATTGACTGATCATGTTCATTTCATACAATCTTTGCTAAGCCTTAATTTACACCCAGTATGTTTGTATTTTCATTGTCTATGTTTGTAATAAACTTTATATTCGTTTAAACAAAATTGTTTTTTGCGTTAACTTGCATTGTTTTAATATAAATAAATATTTCAAAGCAAAACTTGTAGCGTGTACTATTGACAACCAAAGCGAAGTTCTTTTCCGATGCAAATGCTTTGGAATATGTGTTATTTAATACTAAAGTAAATAATATAAACATGAGCGAGCATGTTACTTACCAAAGTAGTTATCGTTAACTGCAAATCGTCGATGCAACATTTTGTTAGCACGCATGGAAATAAAACAAACATAATTAGTTTATCTATGTACAGAAGCCAGCACATGCGGTTGGACATTCGCACTACGAAATTCACCACTACCGGTACAGAATACGGGCGCTCTCAAGTTCAATGTTTCCAGCCGCATGTGCTGGCTACTATACATAAAAATGTTAATTATTCGACCAAGCAAAAGATTTGGGTTGACTTATCATACTTTATCCACTCACAGAAAAATGCATATCTGTATGCAAATTAGAATAGAAAAATCGACATCATCTTCTAAAGGTATCAACAATTACAATTACATATATATAAATATTGAAGCAAAATTTTAACACATAATAATTTTTAAGCATATTTTAAAAAAGGAAGAAAATACAAAATGCGATTATGTGAAATTTCTTGGGCGGGTTCTTCTCCACAGCAGCGCAAACATTGCGCGATCCTGCCAGTTATGTTCAATTAAACTGATATTGCATCGCCTCTTTTAATTTTTTTTTATCTCTTTTTAACCCCCGACGAAAAAGAGGGATGTTTTAAGTTTGACGTGTGTGTCTATCTCTCTAACTGTCTGTCTGTGGCATCGTACCTCCTAAACTATAGTTTTTTTGTTTGCAAGGTGTCACAATCGAGAGTGTTCTTAGCTATGATCCATAAATATATCTTTAGTCATTTGAAGATTATCAACTCTTTTCTAGTTGTTGAAAGGATCAAGTAACGGTTTTGTGTCGGGGTTTATTTAAACTGTTATTATTGCTTAGACTTGTACAGTAGGCAGCACATGCGGCTGGACATTCTCACCACGATTTTCGCTCCTACTACTACAGGATAGACGCTCCCAAGGTTATTATGTCCAGCCGCATGTGCTGGCTACTGTACAATGTTTGGAACGATAGCCGGTCTTGGTTTGTGCAAAGCTCATTATCTTCAGATATGAGTTCATTAAGTGTTCTAAGGGAGCCTATAATTAATAAATAGTTTATGAATTCTAAATTTTTGCCTTTTGCTATTATTGAATCGAAAATAGTCGAATACTTGGTTAGAAATTTAAATAGAAAAGTCAACATAATCTTCCAAGGGCGTCAGTACATTTTGATTAAAAGATTAAATTAATATTGCATAATAAATATTTTAAGCACGGTTTCAACACGTATTTGCTTATGATTTCCTCCCGGATATGCTTACCTGAAGATGCGTATTCACCAGGATGTACCCAGCTACCTGTAATTAAAAAAAACCGATCAGTTGAACTCGCCTTGATAGGGTTACGTACAAACAAAGTTCTTTATCAACAGCCAAAACAAATGTACTGATTCGAGTTCAAATTTGATGCACGTATGCAAATCCATGACCCGGGCCTTATCCGTCTAAGCCTAAATTATCAAACAAAAGTGGCATGTTTCAAACTAATTACTAAAAGTCACTCATCCGTCTTTGGGCCACGGATTTACATGTCTGGCCAATAACGATGGTATTTTACCAGTCTACCAGTCCTCGCAGGTCTTTTAGAATAGGTAGGTGATGTGGGGGTATAGAGTTTTAAGTTTTATTTTATTTCTATTTTTATTGTTTTTGTGTAATCAGTACATAGTAACTACTAAATAGCTTCCCGTCTGTCGGTCCCTATGTATGCTTAGATCTTTAAAACTACGCAAGAGGAATGTTTATATGTATAATACATGCATAATATAGGTACTTAGGGACGGTACTGTAACGAGGTGCCTTTCACGCCACCTCATTGCCACGCATTAACCAATTCTTTATCTAAATTCGAATATTCAATTTTGGATATCATTCGTCATTCATATGTCACTTTCATTCATTATTCCTTCACTTTTTCCCCGAGCTTCCGCACAATCGTATCAATTCATAATTTTATAAAGCTAAATTAACAGTTTAATCTAAAAATGTGCAGATAATATAAATGTGTGTGTATATAAATTTAACAGTGCTAATTTGTGTTTAACTACTTTTCGCCAGTTCCTCGTTTATCTGTGTACGCGCGCGCAGGCTCGCCCAGCATCTGGCGAGCCGCGGGTACTACAGTTTAATAAATAAATCCTTTTATTTTACCAGTAATATCGCCGCTCTCGTCGCCCTCCACTATGCTCGCATCCGTATCATGGAAAGCCAGCTCCTGATACAAGGTGTTTCCGCTACGCTTCTCGCTCTTCGTCTGCGACTTGCCCGAATCGCCGCGGGGAGGCGCCACCGGCGAAGTGGCCTGTACAAATATAACAAACCAAATCAAATCAATATTTACTTGGGTAGTTTTACGCTTTCAAGTCAATTGCCAATTTTGATGGTACAGTAGCTAGCATATGCGACTGGACATATTGACTTTGAGAGCGTCCGTATTCCTTAGTGGTAGGAGTGAATTTCGTAGTGCGAATGTCCAACCGCATGTGCTGGCTTCTGTTCATTTTCTAGCACGTTATTAGATATAACAAAACAAATCAAAGTAAACTTTATTGCACAACATAAGAACGGAACGAAAAAGCGTTTATTCCCATCAGTTACACTGTTACTGGCTGGAAAAATATTCGTCATCGAGTACCAGTGTTACGGGTTGGGAAAAATAATTCACAACGGGTAGCAGTGTTACTCGATGATCCAGTAACACTAGTTTGTTGTACCCATTACGTTGATTTATATTTTTGTGTGTCCAAATTCTGCAGTCCATTATTTGATTGACCTTCCAAAGACGGACGCCGGACGGACTTCCCTTACTTGGTTGCCTGGAAGAGATTGCTACTTTAGCAATAAGGCCGCCCATTGACTATTTGTTTTCTTTTATAAAAATTGTAACTATCCTATTTTGTTACTTGTATTGTATAATATTGTCTATAACACAGATAATATAATACTTGTCTATACTGGTTCTTTCTAAGGCTATTTCTAAATTTGTTTAATTTGTAAAACAAAAAGGATCTAAGTAGCGCCATTAGTTTTCGATTATAATTAGGTCTTTCGGATTCACCTCAAGGTACATACAAAAATTCCATCAAAAGAAGTACCTTTCTATTATTTTGAAGTCCGTTAAAATGTCGAATAAGTGTTACGAAGTATCTCCTCGAATAAGATCTCAGCATTACTAGTATCCACATTTCTTTTTATTTATACTCTAAGCCATTTTTTTCTTTTTACGATTTTTACAAAGATTACTTTGAACGTACTTATGAGCGTACTCTCTGATTACTTCTATATTATATAACATATTCCTTGGCAACACAAAACCTTTTTCTAACAACGTAGAAAAATCAACAATTCAAATTACGAATGACAGTGACAAATTGTCAAGTGTCTTTACCTAAATAGAAGTGTCATCACTAGTTAATTATAATTGATATAAAATGAAATGTTTCCCAAAAATAAATTTGCGTTGACGATGATAACAGTGCTATTATTTCCGTTATATAAGAACGTTGACGCACTAAAGTGCTACCAGTGTTCGTCTATACAAAACCACAATGGTTGCTACACTTTCGACTTGAAGAAGGAACATCTCAAGGAATGTCCGAGCAACAGGCACGGCGCGCGGCCTATGTGCAGAGCCCTCTACCAAGTGCAATACTTCTTGCCCGGCCAAGAGTTGACCGTGATAAGGGAATGTGCGTACGTCCATGCAAACGAACAACAATGCGAGCGATCGCCGTTCAACACTATGCATTACTCGCAGTCTTGCGAATGTGATCAAGATGGATGCAACAGCGCGCCGCAATGGCGGAGAAACTGGCGACTGGTCGTGATAGCACTAATAGCCTTTTGGATCATAAGATAGTTCGCCAAGTGAAACAAGTTAAGCGAGCGTCGAGCGAACTATGACGCTTAGGACTAAAACAGACACTGTCTGAAAACGGTAGTTCGTGTAAGGGACACGCGGCGTTTAGAATTATGTATACTATGTAAATATTAGAAAATATATTTTTGTATTTATTTGCGATAATGTAGTCTTGTAAATTTTAATGTACAGCGTTTTTATTTTTTCGTACCTGTGTAGTTAGAACTAAAATGTTAGCAGCGCTGAGATAAATGGATTATCTACAAACTTTGTCCAAGAAATAATTAATTTTTTGATTAGTCTAATAAAAGTGAGATACATAATATCCACATCAGCTATGCCTGTAACGTAGCTGATCGTCATGGCTATTTTTCACAGGAATTACTTAGTCTCTAGTTTACTCCTGTGACCGTTAGCTAGTATTTTTAGTAGGCTATGGAAAGGGCGAAGTAAATAATTTAATTAAAATATTATGATAGCGAATTATATCGAAGACTTAAGTAATAAAATCCGATATTTAATAATTATTGCTTGCACAAACACTTGGTCACAGTATCCTCACAGCGCAATGAAATTCGTAACCAAATCAGCTTTCACATTATAATATCGCACAGTACATATTGGTTGCAGTCCCTTCGGATTATATTTGTCGACCCGTCGTCTGTTCCTATTTTTTTAAATATGTGAGTAAGTTTTTTATAATATACCTACTATTCGAGATATGCCTAATTTTGGATATTATCCACTTCCTCAATCTAAACTTAAATATCAAGAAATGCAAATGGTATTTCATCTTAAGAATATTTATTTATAAGCCAATCTAAATAAACAATAGTAATTAAAAAAACAAATCATTACAAAAAATAAGTGCTTTGGAGATACAAATATTAGAAAAGTAAAAAAATCTAAATTGACAAATGTTAGTTATAAAAATCGTCTAATACCTATTAGACGAAAATAATAATCATAATAATAAATTATGTATACAATATTATTATACTCGTAGTAAAAATAACAACCTTATATAAAATTAAAATAACCAATGTGTCTATTACCATGTTATTTAGTATTTGGCAAAAAAATTACGGGTGATTTACACTATTACAATAAACAACTAAATTTATCAAGAAGAACATCTAGATTCTAGGTTGTAAAAATTTGCTTTTCACGAGGCATTAGGTCATAAACTCATAGTGATGAACTTAATAAGTCCGGTGAAGCTCAATATTTTGCAACACATGGCTACGTTATCAAGTTGACATTATTAACAGAATTCTTTATGGACGATCTTGCTCACTATTTTCAAAGGGTTCATTCATTTTGGACCAAAAAAGTAAAAGTGCCGGCCAGCAGAAAAAAGTATTAGTTTAACTTCTTTTTTTATTATTATAATAGGAGCCCACTTGGATTAAGTATGTATTTGTTTAATATAATTAAAAAATATGTTGTGAAAGTATTATCATGATGCATAATAATGATCATTCATGAACTTTTTTTTGTTTATTATTAAGAAAAAAAAGTAAAAAAAAAGAAAAATATATACAGAAAATGTAAAAAAAAAGTAAAGAAATATAGAAACTAGGACGTGTTCTATCCGAAAAATACACTTCTTTTCCTTGGCCGGCATTTTCACTTTTTTGGTCCAACATTGTATGAAACCTGAATGATGTCCTTTGTCCACTTACTACTACAATCGCCACTTCCTAACTTGTCCACTACCCGATTTGTCCTCTTCTTATCTCGTCCATTCCCTGACATGTAACTATAAGAAAGATCTATTTTAAGTGACAATCATTAATTTTAGTGACAAAAGAAAATGCATTTGTAAGCACTTGAAACCCTGAAATACTACTTAATTATCGAATGTCTGAGGTATACATACATTATACATACATACAAAGTCATATTTTATACTGAAGATTAGCACAGTCGCGCTTTACAGCTCTATAGTATATTAGTCCATGCATGCTCTTCGTTCTTGAAACCGAAAAAGACAAGATAAACGAATTTACAAGAGTAGCTACCATATTATTTTATCTAAGTCAGGGAGTGGGGCTTACTCTGCAAGTGCGTTAAAATAATAAATACTTGCCATCACTATCACTACATACATAGTATAAAACAAAGTCGCTTTTTCTGTCCCTATGTCCCTCCCTTAGTACGCTTAAATCTTTAAAACTACGCAACGGATTTTGATGCGGTTTTTTTTAATAGATAGAGTGATTCAAGAGGAAGGTTTATATGTATAATACATGCATAATATGCTTAAAGATAACCCACAATAACCATTTTCCCGTGCGGAGCCGGGGCGGGTCGCTAGTATTTGATAAATCAAAAATAAAGATGGTTAAGTAACATAATAGCGACAAAGGTACAGGAGGTCCTATCCCTTAATTATAATGTTGGTAAATAGGAAACAAAATTTAAGAATTAGATCGTCGATTGACTATGAATTCAAAATTTACGACATCATCTTTACTTGACTGAAACTGGATAATATGTTTTGCGTATCAATAATTTAATTAGATTCTTGCGGCCCAGAATTTAGCTACTTCGAACTGGATTATAAGATTCCTTCATTCTTTCCTTTCCATCGGTCGGCGTGTCTGTTTACTTTCACTTTCGGGAAAAAAGACTAATCGTTCCGGAGGGGATAATAAGCCGAATAGAGCGAAAATCCTGAAATGGGGCATTCCACGGAAAATGAACTTTTTTCTGTTAGGTACGTGACACGTAATTAAACTAAAAATAGTTTTTCTATAATTATTTCAAGGCTGATGATTTATTTAGCGCATAATATTTTAAGTGATGAACCTACCCATGAAACTAAATATAGAGGGAAATTTGTAAATAAACTGAACAGAAAAGAACGCGACATGTCTATCAGTTGGAAAATTTTACCATTTCTGTGCGTAATCTTAACTCCGTCCTTTAATTTGTAGTTTTACGATACTGTTAGTGTACTGTGTGTATAAAGGTAACGAGAGCAATAATGACTAAAGTAAAATGGTGCGGTGACGTGATCAGCTGATTAGTTTAATTTTATAATTAGTTATTTTTTAGTACTGATTAGTTATATTTCAGCCTACGTTCCTTAAGGAAAATTATTCAGTATCATGAGTAGGTTAAGATATTGTACGATAATTAATTTACACCCTTAAGACCACCGACCCCCTCTTGGTAGCAAAGGGGGTCAAATATCCAGTTGACCATAGCGTAAGCGAAACCTCCGTGAAATCACAGTAAAACTAGTAAGTTATCTTCATACAAACGTACCGCTGTCGTCGGTTGAAATGTGTGCGTCCGCGCCGCGCGCCGTGTAGGCACGCGCTGTCACGCACACACTAGCACAAAATAAGGGGAAATAAAGGGGCGGCAGTATGGGCTCAATGCAAGCATGTGCGTGACAGCGCAAGCCTACACGGCACGCTCACATTCTAACCGTTGCGGCCAGTTGGTATGGAGATAACTTACTGGTTTTACTGTGGTCAAATGCACCAAATACCGTATTTGATTCTCACCTGGCTCTGTTGCGTGATTGGGTCTGTCTGATGCGCTCGCTCCATAGTCCTAACGGCGGCCAGCTCCGAGCCAATCGGAGGCGAGGATGGTGACGACGAGAGGCTGACGGGACTTCCTGGGATGCTCTCCGTTTGCTCCACCACATGGACCGATCCCTCAAGTGATGCAAAGCCGTAGGACATCGGACCTAGGAACGGAATACAAAATTAAATATTTTTGACACAACAGCCTTACTTAAGGTGTGCGTGTGGTGTGGGGTCCCTTATTTAGTGTGCATGCTACAACAATTGTGCAAAATCAACTAAGCTAGTTATAGGCTGAAATGTTGTCACATAGAGGAATGAGGGCCCACCTGTAGTAACGGAGAAACTGCGCACTACAGAAAAGTTTTTAAGCCAAACTGTAAAGCCCAGACCTATATATACTGCTAGAGAAATAATTTAGGGCTCCATTGGACTAAGGCCTCTCATTTGGCAGATAAGTATTAGCGAATTAGAGATCTTATTGTTGTTGGTTTGGATACATATGTATGTGACTGTTGCTGCTATATTCTTGGATTCTAAAGTCGCCTTATACGACATCGACAGTATTAGTCATTTGATTCAAATTCTAAGCGAGGGCCACATTATACTTTCCTTTTATTAAAAAAAAATATAACACTGAAAAGGTATTTAGGTTTCTTGAAGGCTATTTATCGATAGTATTATTAACATACAGAAAGCAAAACATTACTTAAATTTTTACAGAAGCTGTTTTTATGCTGATTATCAGATACATACTTCGTTCGTTCGTTCGTTAACAGTTCATATATGTCCCCACCGAGGGGCTCGAGCCTACCCTGATACCAGGGTGAATAGGCCTTAGTCGACCACGCTGGCCCAGTGCGGGTTGGTCAACTTCACACACAACCTTTGAATTTCTTCGCAGGTGTGTGCAGGTTTCCTTACGATGCTTTCCTTCACCGTAAGAGCGTCGAATAAACGTACATATGAATTCGAAAATCGTAAACACATTGGTACGTGCAGAGGTTTGAACCATCGAACTTCGGAACGGAAGTCAACGGGCCTAGCCACTTGGCCACCGACGCTCTGATACATACTTATAATAAGAAAATAACAAAATATTAACTACCTTTACTCAAATAAATATTTTCAAGTGTGACAGACAAAGGCACGAAACAAGTTTTTTCAGGAGTTGTCAACGGAACGACTACCGAACACTGAATGATTGTTACAGGAATATGCAAAATGATGTGCATAATTCGCTACTGATTGGTGCGGAGATTACTGCATAAGGTGCCTCAGAGGGCTAAGATACTATAATAATATTGTCTTAGAGATACTTAAAGGTACTGTGATCTCTCGTATCACACAATATGCAGACGGGGATTGCGTCCGCTTTCTCGCGTCCGCTAAAACGTCGCGGACGCAAGGAGCGGGCGTCCGCTCACGTTTTTGATAAGGTATTTTAATTCTCACCAGTGCAATTATACCCTTGAGCCTACCCGCTTGGCGAGCGCGCGTGCAGTATGCTTACGCTGGCGAACACCCGCGCATGATTTAGCGGACGCTCTTAGTATACAGCGTGTTAGTGACGGATTAGTCATACGGCTTAGCAATTACTGAAAGGACATGCTCAGTCACTGATTGAAGAAACTGTACTTGGACAAAAAAATAATCAAATTCGCCACTCTCATACTAAGCAAGGAGAAGTCAAAAAATTTAATCATTTCCGGTACATAAATGTTTGGTTTTGCTCAGATTCATTAATTGGACATGCCCTTTCAGTTTTTGCCATAAATATAAGATGTTAGCAGCAAAATGTCTACCTAAGTTTATCATTAGAGAACGAAATTTTTGAGACAAATCATAGAAGTTGGAGAGGTCTCAATAACATAAGTTTTTCTCTCCTACTTACGAGAAATACGTAAAAATAAAAATGATAATCTCCAACAACAACAATGAAGGGTTGAGAATGTAAAGGGTCTAAGTGCCATAACACTTAAGGGTTTGCAAATAGGTTGTATTTCCGTACAAATTTTGACCTTAGATTTTTCGGCACTTATGCCCGTTTGCACCAAACTTATGAATCGCTTAAGTTGATGAGTTGAGATTTGATGAAAATTTTGTTTGCTAGTAACCTTCAAGCCTTTTTTAAACTGCTTAGTTTCTGCCTACCTTTATGAGCCAAATTAGACTGTTAGTGAAAACCATTTTTTGAAAGCTTTAGTTAGTTTAGGTCTTTCTTAACCACGAGAAGCCTAAGACAGGGTGTTAGACTCTTGAATTTCTGCGATTGACCCCAAAAGTCCGTTAGTTATCAACTTACCGCTGGACCTGCCAACCGGGTTGAGTCCAAGCCTGCCGCGAACCTCGCTGCGGTCGCTGGCGGTGCTGAGCAGTAGTTTCGTGCGCTCCATGTAGTCCATATGAGTTTTAAATAATTCTGTATATCTATCGTGGAGTTTTGCATATTCCTGTAACAATAGCTTGCTGTGAAACATGGATAAAAAAATCTAGTGGGTGATAATAGGTTCATGATGATGTGAAGTTTTTGTATTTTAATGAGTTGATATATTTATGTGTGTTAAGAGTGTATCTGTTACGCTCAAAGATCTAAAACGCTCAGTGAGCGGAAAAATAGCTCACAACGCGTTGTGGTCACAGTAAAACATCCACATGGCGAAATTCGTGTTATGGCTCTAATGAAAATGCGCACAATGCGTTGTGGCAATCACAGAAAGACCAAATAGCGAAATTCGTGTCGTGGCTGACATGCTTTTCGATCTCAACGCGTTGTGGCAATGAAGAAAGGCCATGACGCGTATGGAATATTATTTGATTACGATGCACACTACTTTCCGGTATGGATCCTACTAGGCCTAGACTGGAAACGTTTTGGTAGATGTCCTTGGGAAATATATTTCATTTTATAAAATAATTAGCGCTGACATTAAAATTCACTCTCATAAACAGTAAAGAAATGAATAAAACTGATGTTTTAATGCATCTTTGCACCCGAGCCGACACCGACAAGTTACATACAACCTGTCCGTTGTGATATGGTTAAAACAATGAATGCTCAGAACGCGTCATGGCTTTTCTTCATTGCCACAACGCGTTGAGATCGAATAGCATGTCAGCCACGACGCGAATTTCGCTATTTGGTATTTCTGTGATTGCCACAACGCGTCGTGCGCGTTTTCTGTAGAGCCATAACACGAATTTCGCCATGTGGATGTTTTACTGTGACCACAACGCGTTGTGAGCTATTTTTCCGCTCACTGAGCGTTTTCGATCTTTGAGCGTAACGTATCCATGTAATAAATCATGCAAAATTGACTTCATATTCTGTTTAATTTAGCTTTGTCCAGAAGTAACTGTTAGGAGTTTTCCTAGATAGTTCAAAGGATGAAGAACTTATACACTTCAGTTTTTTTTTCTTTAAAATGATTTTTGACATATTAAACCATCAGAGATTTTAAACTTAGATATTATTATTATGCTGTAAACCATTAAAATTTTAAATATTCAAATATGTATCGCTGGAATAAATTTTGTTGTTTATGTACACAAACTCAGTGCTTGTGTTCAAGACCTACCTCACAAACCCTACTGATGTTTCAATTGATTGACTTACCTTTTTAAGTTCATTTTCGCGTTCTTCAAGTCTGCTGGCATGGTCGAGCGAATTTTTGTGTTTAAGTTCGAGCATCCGGACAATGCTATCCAGGGCTTCTAGTCTCCCAGTCAGCTCTTTTCTTTCTCCCTCATGGTGGTCTTCAACTTCCAATAGCTGATGTAAAAAAATGATTGGTTTTATTAGAGTTTTAAGAAAATATATAAATATGGCCATTTGGTTGAATGGTACTAGGTAGAGCCTGTACTATGGGAGTGAGATATATGATATAGATGCATATTACAACAAACTAATACATACTTATATAAACATACAACATCCAAACACAAGGCAAACTCAAGTGTTCATCACACAAATGTTTGCTCTAGATCGAAGGCTCTAGGCATGGTGCGGCCTGCTCATGACTGTTTGCTTCAAAAGCGGAAGTAACACAAACTAGACTAGTCAAAAGTATACTAACAATAAAAAAATGGATATTAGAACTTTGCTAGTGAAGTTTCGTATCTTAGAGAGTAAAAAACATCATTGTGTAGAATAAATCATACCTACTTTTCTTATTTAACTATTGCCTCATAAAACGAGATCTTTGAGATATTCCTGTATATTTAAAACACATTATTCTAAAATGTAAACATTCAAGTTTAAATACCATAAAAGATATTTAAAATACATTTCAAAATGCCAATAAATACAAAATCAACATTGGTCAATTTATACCAATAAGAAGGGCAAACATACACACTGCATTAATTAATATGAACCTGATATCATATGGCAGCATTAATCTATGCCAAACACATAATGAATTTATAAATAACCAAGCACCTACTTAGGAACAAACCGAAACTTCTTTACATAATTTTATGCACATATGAAATAACATTTACAATTTTATAAATCAGAAGATTACTTTTATAGCCTTATGCAACATATTGTGTAATGAATGATACTCACTTCCACTGCATTTTAAGTGTGTACAGGAAGTATAATAGTACTGCAAGAAAATGACTGACTGCCCAATGTATATTAGATTTTTCTGTATTACTTAACTTGAAAACAAAAGCTTAACAAGACTTATTCAGTTATGATAGGTATATTTAAGTTAGCATTTAGTAATAATTTAGGCTCAAAAAAGTATCTACGCTCCATGTCTATTTACTCATTCAACTTGTACCCCGTCTTCTATTTATTATTCTTTCATCGAGTTATTTGCATATTCTAAATTCATTATAATATTTTGCTACAGGTATGACCAAAAATGCATAAGCACATTTAACATGGTTGTATAAGTATTATAAAATGGTAGATTTTATTCATAAAAATATCATGTCAACCACAAAGCAGATTACTCAAGGCAATATGTTACAACAACTTAGAATGATTAAAATGTATTACTAGGTATGACTGAGACTAAAAATACCAACAAGATTTACCTATAGTCATTTGCAGATAATTTGTGAATATCTGGAATTTTGTTATAAGAACAATAACAAGGCAAAAAGCACTATTCTTTAAGCAGTTAGTCTCCACTTACAGATAACTAAGAGACTGATTGGATGTTTACTTCTGTAGTACCTCTAGCCACAAGAATGCATTATCTAAATATTACATTCTTACTAACTATTATACCTTCCTATGTATGACTAATGTGGATAGTCAAGATGTGATTCTACTATAGAATAGATATTCTAAGGGTAAACTTCTCTGTTTACCTTAAGGCTTAAATAACAAAATGGGTGACACATTATTTTGTATACAAACAAACACAAAGTCACTCACTGTTCAACATTAGCGTGATACAAATGCACTTTAGCAAATTAGGACACAAATAACAATGTTATATGACATGCAACCTTGATGGTTGCACAAAGAAATAACTAACACAAGGTGCGAGGCAGTTGTAATTGGACTTACCTTCTGTTCAGAGTGCTTCCGTGCCGCCTTCTCTCGTTCGTATTGCGTGACAAGCTGCTCGTTGTCTTCGCGAAGAAGTTCCAATTCCACTTCATGCTCTTGATTGGTCTGGTAGGCGGAATCGAGGCACTCCAGCACGTTGACAAGAAGTGGCATCAGCGTCTTCACCACGTCTTCATCGTAGCGCGCGATCATCCGCTCAAACTCTTGATAAATGCTCCCCGCCAGCGACTGTACCTTCTCCGACATTACGACATGGGAATCTTCGTGCGTGCCGTATATCGTCTCGTTGGTAACGTACGCGCCACTGGCGCTGTCTTCGAAATTCATGATTGCGCACAAAGGAAGCCCACCAGGATATTACGTTCTACCGATGCAAGGACGACTAAAGAATTTTACGCGAAAACATAGTAGGTAGGTCGTTGATTCGCAGCCAATATTGCTCAATTGAGACGGTAGCCGAGTATTATAACATGTTGCTGGGAAACACAACAATGTAGTTTGGTTAATAATTGGCAGAAATGATAAAATCAAACTATTTGACGTATTTTGTTGATGAATAACACAAAAAAAATCTCACCTGTGTGTGAATTCTGTGATTCTCACTCGCTCGCTCTATTGACTGACTTGACGTTGATGAAATGAATGAATGGCGGAGAAAAAAGAAAATGTCACCAAACGCTTCCGTCAATCACTCGTCAATTTCCGTCAATCTGTTTTTTAGATGGGTATGTCCCGGGTTTAAACCCTCAAAAGTATTCTCATTTCGACTCATTTTCGCCTGGTTTAAACCCAAATAACTCAAATACACTAATAATGGTATTTCAAGTGTTTATTGTTGCATTAAACATATTATGAATATACATATACACGAAAATCATGGTTTAATTAATTTCAAAAAAGCGGCCAAGTGCGTGTCGGAATCGCCCATGAAGGGTTCCATAGCAGCCAGTAACATAATATAAAAGTTTTTGTAGTTCGTTGTGACTTTGATCGATGTTTTAATAATAGTGAAAGGTAAATTGTTGTTTACGATTTATGACGTATTAAAAAAAAACTACTTACCAGATCTCGTTCAAACCAATTTTCGTTGGAAGTTTTCATGGTAATACACATCATATATATTTTTTAGATTTATCATTCTCTTATTTTAGAAGTTAGAGGGGGGGGGACACACATTTTTCCACTTTGGAAGCGTCTCTCGCGCAAACTATTCAGTTTAGAAAAAAATGTTATTAGGAACCTAAATATCATTTTTGAAGACCTATCCATAGATACCCCACACGTATGGGTTTAATGAAAAAATTTTTTTTTGTTTTAGTTCTATGTATGGGGACCCCCTAAATTAATTGCTTTTTTTCTATTTTTGTAAGAAAATCTTAATGCGGTTCACAGAATACATCTACTTACCAAGTTTCAACAGTATAGGTATTATAGTTTCGGAATAAAGTGGCTGTGACATACGGACGGACGGACGGACAGACAGACAGACAGACATGAGCATGACGAATCTATAAGGGTTCCGTTTTTTGCCATTTGGCTACGGAACCCTAAAAATAGCCTACTGCACTCGTTACAAAGGAAATTGAAGAAATTAAGTAATTGGCCGGTTCTGCACTGGATTATCCCAATTATTTATTGAGATTAAATATTAGATTAGTAGGGTGAGGTGGTTGACAATGGGCCAGGAAAAGTTTGGAGTTACATTATCTTTGTCCCCGTTTATGCGTTGGAGGTGTTTAATACACCAGTAGAATGGAAATTTCATTGGCTCTCAAATTCAGTAGTTCGATTGAACCTAAATTTGTTATCCGAAGAGTTTGAACAAGTTTAAAAAAAAACGGGAAATGGCTCAATGTGTACACCCCCTGGCACACAATGAGCATGGGGGGTGGCACACAATAGGTCAGTAAGTACACAGTGAGCCAAGAACTAAATAAAACTGTATTTCTTAATGAATGATACTCACTTCCACTGCATTTTAAGTGTGTACAGGAAGTATAATAGTACTGCAAGAAAATGACTGACTGCCCAATGTATATTCGATTTTTCTGTATTACTTAACTTGAAAACAAAAGCTTAACAAGACTTATTCAGTTATGATAGGTATATTTAAGTTAGCATTTAGTAATAATTTAGGCTCAAAAAAGTATCTACGCTCCATGTCTATTTACTCATTCAACTTGTACCCCGTCTTCTATTTATTATTCTTTCATCGAGTTATTTGCATATTCTAAATTCATTATAATATTTTGCTACAGGTATGACCAAAAATGCATAAGCACATTTAACATGGTTGTATAAGTATTATAAAATGGTAGATTTTATTCATAAAAATATCATGTCAACCACAAAGCAGATTACTCAAGGCAATATGTTACAACAACTTAGAATGATTAAAATGTATTACTAGGTATGACTGAGACTAAAAATACCAACAAGATTTACCTATAGTCATTTGCAGATAATTTGTGAATATCTGGAATTTTGTTATAAGAACAATAACAAGGCAAAAAGCACTATTCTTTAAGCAGTTAGTCTCCACTTTCAGATAACTAAGAGACTGATTGGATGTTTACTTCTGTAGTACCTCTAGCCACAAGAATGCATTATCTAAATATTACATTCTTACTAACTATTATACCTTCCTATGTATGACTAATGTGGATAGTCAAGATGTGATTCTACTATAGAATAGATATTCTAAGGGTAAACTTCTCTGTTTACCTTAAGGCTTAAATAACAAAATGGGTGACACATTATTTTGTATACAAACAAACACAAAGTCACTCACTGTTCAACATTAGCGTGATACAAATGCACTTTAGCAAATTAGGACACAAATAACAATGTTATATGACATGCAACCTTGATGGTTGCACAAAGAAATAACTAACACAAGGTGCGAGGCAGTTGTAATTGGACTTACCTTCTGTTCAGAGTGCTTCCGTGCCGCCTTCTCTCGTTCGTATTGCGTGACAAGCTGCTCGTTGTCTTCGCGAAGAAGTTCCAATTCCACTTCATGCTCTTGATTGGTCTGGTAGGCGGAATCGAGGCACTCCAGCACGTTGACAAGAAGTGGCATCAGCGTCTTCACCACGTCTTCATCGTAGCGCGCGATCATCCGCTCAAACTCTTGATAAATGCTCCCCGCCAGCGACTGTACCTTCTCCGACATTACGACATGGGAATCTTCGTGCGTGCCGTATATCGTCTCGTTGGTAACGTACGCGCCACTGGCGCTGTCTTCGAAATTCATGATTGCGCACAAAGGAAGCCCACCAGGATATTACGTTCTACCGATGCAAGGACGACTAAAGAATTTTACGCGAAAACATAGTAGGTAGGTCGTTGATTCGCAGCCAATATTGCTCAGTTGAGACGGTAGCCGAGTATTATAACATGTTGCTGGGAAACACAACAATGTAGTTTGGTTAATAATTGGCAGAAATGATAAAATCAAACTATTTGACGTATTTTGTTGATGAATAACACAAAAAAAATCTCACCTGTGTGTGAATTCTGTGATTCTCACTCGCTCGCTCTATTGACTGACTTGACGTTGATGAAATGAATGAATGGCGGAGAAAAAAGAAAATGTCACCAAACGCTTCCGTCAATCACTCGTCAATTTCCGTCAATCTGTTTTTTAGATGGGTATGTCCCGGGTTTAAACCCTCAAAAGTATTCTCATTTCGACTCATTTTCGCCTGGTTTAAACCCAAATAACTCAAATACACTAATAATGGTATTTCAAGTGTTTATTGTTGCATTAAACATATTATGAATATACATATACACGAAAATCATGGTTTAATTAATTTCAAAAAAGCGGCCAAGTGCGTGTCGGAATCGCCCATGAAGGGTTCCATAGCAGCCAGTAACATAATATAAAAGTTTTTGTAGTTCGTTGTGACTTTGATCGATGTTTTAATAATAGTGAAAGGTAAATTGTTGTTTACGATTTATGACGTATTAAAAAAAAACTACTTACCAGATCTCGTTCAAACCAATTTTCGTTGGAAGTTTTCATGGTAATACACATCATATATATTTTTTAGATTTATCATTCTCTTATTTTAGAAGTTAGAGGGGGGGGGACACACATTTTTCCACTTTGGAAGCGTCTCTCGCGCAAACTATTCAGTTTAGAAAAAAATGTTATTAGGAACCTAAATATCATTTTTGAAGACCTATCCATAGATACCCCACACGTATGGGTTTAATGAAAAAATTTTTTTTTGTTTTAGTTCTATGTATGGGGACCCCCTAAATTAATTGCTTTTTTTCTATTTTTGTAAGAAAATCTTAATGCGGTTCACAGAATACATCTACTTACCAAGTTTCAACAGTATAGGTATTATAGTTTCGGAATAAAGTGGCTGTGACATACGGACGGACGGACGGACAGACAGACAGACAGACATGAGCATGACGAATCTATAAGGGTTCCGTTTTTTGCCATTTGGCTACGGAACCCTAAAAATAGCCTACTGCACTCGTTACAAAGGAAATTGAAGAAATTAAGTAATTGGCCGGTTCTGCACTGGATTATCCCAATTATTTATTGAGATTAAATATTAGATTAGTAGGGTGAGGTGGTTGACAATGGGCCAGGAAAAGTTTGGAGTTACATTATCTTTGTCCCCGTTTATGCGTTGGAGGTGTTTAATACACCAGTAGAATGGAAATTTCATTGGCTCTCAAATTCAGTAGTTCGATTGAACCTAAATTTGTTATCCGAAGAGTTTGAACAAGTTTAAAAAAAAACGGGAAATGGCTCAATGTGTACACCCCCTGGCACACAATGAGCATGGGGGGTGGCACACAATAGGTCAGTAAGTACACAGTGAGCCAAGAACTAAATAAAACTGTATTTCTTAATGTTGATGCAGGAATTAATTTAAAAAAACGCAATATTTATGTTTCTGACATATAGTTATTAAACATGTTGAAATTAAATCACCATAGGAACTGTCAATTATACGAGTAAGTTTTTGTTATTCTAAAATCTTACTAAAAATATTTTTAAGAAGTACTTAACAATACACTAAAATCATATCGTTTTTATATTTTTATTATTAATTCTTCACAGCAGTCTTTATTTAAATCAACGTTATTTAAGTAAAACTAAAAAAAAACGAATCTAAACAAAATAACAAAAAATTTGAACTTCTTATAGAAACAACAAAATAACATATTTTTTGTAAAAATGATGACGTAACACTCAAATTACTTGAAAAAATAACTAGGAAGCTTGACTTATCTACTTTTTGAAGTAGTTAAACTTCAAACAAACAAAACATTTATAGAAAATAACGCACCGAAAACTAAAAAATTTAACTTCTTACATAAACAAAAATATTTCTAAATTATGTATTCAATGTATTTGTACCTATACAAATTTGAAGTAAATGTGCTACATTATTAGATTGTGCACTAACAGGCTGGTTTTTGTATGGTACACAATTTTGTAGGGTCAGTATTAGTACACAATGAGACGGTGGCCCATAGTAGACGCCCAACGTCCGTCTCATTGTGCACACCCCCCCTACCAAAATGTTTGAGGGTCTGTAATTTCCAACAGAAACACGTGGCAATAACTCAAATACTTCTGAAAGCAGCTCTCTTAATCACTTTTACATCAAAATAAAAATCATTGGGGAATAACTAAAATCAGAAGTATTAAAATAAAAGTAAACTAAGGTTTTTTTTTCACTTTTTGACCACAAAATTCAAAATTTGTTCGTATAATGTGCGTCTGCTGTGGAGTCGCGCCAGAAAGTGGGGAGGGAGGGAAGCGGTCGTAAGCGCATCCGTTGACATTAAACAAGTTGAACGGCTATGTCGCGTTTTGGAATAAACTTAGTGTCTCACTGTGTGCACTTGGCCCATTGATGCCTACCTCACCCTATTTCTGTTAACCAAAAAATCGAATCTTACAACAAATATATTATTCGTGCACTAAAAATACTAATCTTGCACCAAATATCCAAAGGCGTGAACCGAAGCGGGGGGACGGGGGGGGGGGGCACGGGGGGCCCAGCCCCCGCTAAAAAAAACAAATCTACCCAGAATCAAATCGGTTGGTTATAGTCATACATATTACGAAAAAAATACTGCACTTTTGGAAGAAAGCAAGCCGCTTTGCACAGTGATAGTAGAGACCAAAATATGCGATTTGACTCGAGGAAATCCTCGATTCATCCCTTTGGAACAGAGATGGCGCCACTTGTTCAAAAAATTGTTTAAAAAATTCTAAAACCTAAACGGATCGTTCGATTTTGATAACTAAGGTGTCAATCGAAAGGTAATGAATTATACTATTATAAAAAAAATAACTAAGCAGCTGAATATGATAATAAATACCAATAACATCTTCATTTTTGAAAAAGTATGACTGTATTTTCTCGTTTTTGTGTAATTTTATAAAAAAAATATATGAAAGTGGTACATTTTTATTTATTTATTATATTACGCAATTCATTGAGCGGTTAATACAAAAAATCTCATATCAATATCTTTTATAGTTAGAGAGATATTTAATATTAAATATGCGCTGCTGTGTCGGGGTCATTGGCCTCGCGGGCAAACGCGAACCCTGTATCGTTAGATTTTGATGATTAAGGTGTCAATCGAAAGGAAATACATTATTTTATTATAAAAAAACAAGTATTTGCAAAAAAATATGATGAATTCAAAAAAAGCCATCAGTAATAAAAAAATAATTGAATTGTATTCACTTATGTAATCTTATGAAAAAAATGTATGAGCGTGGTATATTTTTATTCGTTTATTTTTTTGGACTATTAATTGTAAGTTTAATTAAAAAAAAAAACAATATTAATATATTTTAAAGTTCCAAAGTTATTGGCCGGTGCAGTGCTGCTGCCACACGTGCAATTCTCATTATTTTATTTATACTTCCGCCCCATCGCAGGTTTTGCTGAAAGTAAAATCGCTTTGAAATTATGATTATTAGAATTTATGAATCTGTATTTTACTTTCGTTTTATTTTCGCATTGGCCTTTGCAGATTTTGCACTGTAACGTGCAAGGTAGGGCAACGCGTCGGCAGCTACAACGCATTGTGTCACAACCAGTGCCGGTTTTAGCACTACCAGCGCCCTGGGCGAAATTCATACGGCGCCCCCCTTACCCCTAATTTTGCTCGCGCCTTCTAACTGCCAAGCAAACACATTAAAAAAACTGGCCAAGCACGAATTGAATTCGCACTCGAAGGGTTCCGTGCCAGCAAACAAAAAAAAAACATTTTAAAGTTCTTACGTTATAGGCAGGCGAATACGTTTATATGGGACACACAAAAAGTTTTGCACTTCTAGCTAATCGGAACTATTTGAATCTCAAATGTTATATTTTTTGAAAAGACTTGCAAATCTTCTTATTTAAAAAAAAAATGGCGGGAAATCATTTATCGATTGTTTTTTATGAAAATAGAATGTCAAAAATATGTGTTAGAGCGATGATATTTTATGATTTAAAAGTCCTCTCTCTCCGCAAGACTGTGCCGCTCGTCTTCAAAATGCTTTTGGGAGAGAAGCACCTTGTTTGAGCACTGTAAGGCGATGATTTGCTGAATTTGAGTGAGGTCGGGTTTCTTAAAATGACGAATTTCGTGAAGGGTGGCTTTCAACTGCCGCCGTCAACGAAAATAATCTGGCTAATTGAAGAAAACCCGCGGATTACCTATGAGACAATTCGAGGACTATTGGGGATTAGTATGAGCCAAATTTAGAATATTTTACACGAAGAATTAAAAGTTCGGAAATTTTGTTGTCGTTGGATCCCTCATGAACGGACAGCGGAGCAGAAGCGGGCTCCCGTGAAATGGTGCTCAAAGATTCTACTGAACTACTACTTCAGAAGTACGACCATGGACATTTTAATGCTGTTCATTACATTATCACAGGAGACGAAACGTGGATTTATTGTTTTGAACCTGGAAAAAAAGAACAGTAGTCTTGTGTGTATGGGTGTTTAAAAATGAGAAAAGTGAGGCAGGCGAGAAACTTTGGTAAAAATTTGATCGCATTTTTTGCTCAGCTACGGGTCCCATCTACACAATTCTACTTGAAGATCAAAAGAGTGTTAATGCCGAGTCTTTCTACTATTTGTTTACCCAGAGTGTTAGAAAAAGTTCGCGAAAGACGATCAAAAAGCCGCGTTTTCCTACATCATGACAACGCTTCTTCACACACGCACGGCCAACGAAACAAAGTCATTTATAGCTTCCGAAAAAGTACAACTCGTAACCCATACTGCATATAGCCCCGACCTCGCACCCTGTGATTTCTGTATTTTCCCCAAAATCAAAGATTTTATGAGAGGTTTTTACTTTTACCAACTCCGAAGAGGCAGTGATAGCGTTCAATCAGCACGTAGAAAACAAGCCTTCAGATCTGTGAGCCTCCTGTTTTAAACTTCTAAAAAATGGTTCGTTCGCATGAATAAATTTTTAAAATGTAAAGGAGAGTATTTTGAAAAGCAATATAAACAATTTTTTTTGGTTATAACATGTTGTTTTTTTTAAGTTAGGTACGCAAAACTTTTAGTGTGACCTACGTAGGTATCTCATCGAGATAAGCAAATATTCATATATTGTAGACTCCTTTTTTTAAAAATTTATCATAAATGTTCAATTTTTAGATTTATTCCTAGTTTAAGTCGTAGAATGCAGAATTATTTTGTCGTAATTACTACAATAGTTTCCAAAATGACTTGTGGTTGCAGCGATAGCAAAGCTTACTACAAAATAAAAATACTCTCACTGGTTTTAACAACATACTTTTCATGTCGATCCACTCAGTCACTTGCAAATTTGGTCGTCATAGCCATAATAATCTTGATTTAGCCAAAGAAAACTCTATTAAATACAGAAAATTTCACTGTATAAAACATTTTACACAATTAGTCTGAACTCAAATATTCATAAATTTTCTTTACTTTTTTGAAATTCGTATTCCAGAGTAGGTACTGAAAAAGTTTAGCTTTTCTGTGAAATTTTAAACTTCCTGCATAAAAATTGGTTGAAAATATTTGTTTTATGTAAAATAGTGGCTATTCAATGAACTGCCTTTAATTTTGGTTAATTAGGAGATTTTATTTTTTAATTTATTAACAGGTACAAAAATTACTAATTAATTACTAATAGTGACACAATAAGTTATTTATTAACATCTAAATTATGCTGTTTCATTACTGTTTAGTTACGAAAATCAAGTAGGTATTTTTCTGAAAAAACTGCATGAAATCTAATATCTATCGTAACTTTACTAGGGTCTTTTATCAAATTATATATTATGAGTCAATATAACTTTATTCCTTTAAAAGTTATGAATTAATAAAATTTGGCCAATTTAGTTTTTTGCTCGTCCTGTAAAGTTACCATTTTGGCTCTTACTACAAGTCATACTTTAAGGGTCGATATTATGAATGAGAAATGAGCTGCCAAGAGAAAGTGTTTGCCGCCAATTCAGTTTCTTTATGGTCGGGGATTCCCGCGTTGCGGATTGAACGGTGCGAGTGCGAACCATTTTAGTGTTGCCAACATAATGATTTTCCCTTAAATTTAGGGAATTTACGTATAAATATATAAACGCCGTTCACAAAGGGGCGCCTGCCCCTCCTGCCCGCGGCGCCCCTTTGTGCCCGGCGCCCTGGGCGGTCGCCCAACCGCGCCCCACCCTAACGCCGCTACTGGTCACAACCTGACTTGCATCCATAATGGTAAGGAAGCTTAAATTGTGGCCAAATTGAAGTAACTTTGGACCACTGTGGAGTCCATTTGCCATCAACGTCCGTCCATCCCCAAAGAGATGGGCTTAGGATTAATGGATTTATACATTTCCCCATTTATGTCCCGCTTGAAACGCTGCACAAAGAGCATGTTGTTGAAGAGCAGCTGAAGTAGGCAGAAGGCTTGTCACCGGTCTGTTTTTTGTCGAAAACAAATATAACCGAACCTCATTCACAGAATTATGGTCTTTTTGAGCATCGTACAGCTTGCAAGTGAATCTGGAAGTAAGGTTTACCATTATGAGAACAAGTATCTCGTACACATGTACAGAAACCAGCACATGCGGTTGGACACTTGAACTACAAAATTCACCCCTGCCTCTACGGAATATGGGCGCTATCAAGGTCATAATGTCCAGCCGCAAGTGCTGCCTACTGTACAATACTCTCGTACACATGTATTATAAATATTTGGTATCATACAACTAATAATGGGTAAAAACTGTTCCAAATCAGCCATTACTTCTTCAGAGAGGATTTCTAAAAGAACCCTAAACCATGAATGTCACACCGTGAAGCTACCACTGCTTTTACATATTATACATATATCAACTCCCATAGAAATGATCTCTGAAAAGTAATGGCTGATTTGGAACAGTTTTTACCCATTATTAGTTGTATGATACCAAATATTTATAAAACATGTGTACGAGAGTATTGTACATGTGTACGAGATACTTGTTCTCATAATGGTAAACCTTACTTCCAGATTCACTTGCAAGCTGTACGATGCTCAAAAAGACCATAATTCTGTGAATGAGGTTCGGTTATATTTGTTTTCGACAAAAAACAGGCCGGTGACAAGCCTTCTGCCTACTTCAGCTGCTCTTCAACAACATGCTCTTTGTGCAGCGTTTCAAGCGGGACATAAATGGGGAATGTATAAATCCATTAATCCTAAGGCCATCTCTTTGGGGATGGACGGACGTTGATGGCAAATGGACTCCACAGTGGTCCAAAGTTACTTCAATTTGGCCACAATTTAAGCTATGCAAGTCAGGCTGTGACACAATGCGTTGTAGCTGCCGACGCGTTGCCCTACCTTGCACGTTACAGTGCAAAATCTGCAAAGGCCAATGCGAAAATAAAACTAAAGTAAAATACAGATTCATAAATGCTAATAATCATAATTTCAAAGCGATTTTACTTTCAGCAAAATCAGCGATGGGGCGGAAGTATAAATAAAATAATGAGAATTGCACGTGTGGCAGCAGCACTGCACCGGCCAATAACTTTGGAACTTTAAAATATATTAATATTGTTTTTTTTTTTAAATTAAACTTACAATTAATAGTCTAAAATAATAAACGAATAAAAATATACCACGCTCATACATTTTTTTCATAAGATTACATAAGTAAATACAATTCAATTATTTTTTTATTATTGATGGTTTTTTTGAATTCATCATATTTTTTTGCAAATACTTGTTTTTTTATAATAAAATAATGTATTTCCTTTCGATTGACACCTCAATCATCAAAATCTAACGATACAGGGTTCGCGTTTGCCCGCGAGGCCAATGACCCCGACACAGCAGCGCATATTTAATATTAAATATCTCTCTAACTATAAATGATATTGATATGAGATTTTTTGTATTAACCGCTCAATGAATTGCGTAATATAATAAATAAATAAAAATGTACCACTTTCATATATATTTTTTATAAAATTACACAAAAACGAGAAAATACAGTCATACTTTTTCAAAAATGAAGATTTTATTGGTATTTATTATCATATTCAGCTGCTTAGTTATTTTTTTTATAATAGTATAATTCATTACCTTTCGATTGACACCTTAATTATCAAAATCGAACGATCCGTTCAGGTTTTAGAATTTTTTAAACAATTTTTTGAACAAGTGGCGCCATCTCTGTTCCAAAGGGATGAATCGAGGATTTCCTCGAGTCAAATCTCATATTTTGGTCTCTACTATCACTGTGCAAAGCGGCTTGCTTTCTTCCAAAAGTGCAGTATTTTCACCAAAAGTGACCGTAACAACTATGACTATTAGGTTAGGTTAGACTGATGTCAATAACAGAGCGGAGGGAGCCGAGCGAGCGGAGCGAGCGTGCCGCGGCAGCGGCCGGCAGCGACCGCCGTAGTTTTGAATTTTTCAAAGTTGATAACTCAAGAAGTCTCAAGTTTGCATGTTTTGGTGCACGCACAATTAGTATTTTAGGTGGAACAAGAGTATAATTTGGTGAAGATATTTAGGTGGAACAAGAGAATAATTTGAGGTGCAGTTAAATACTATCCTTATTATAATTATTATAAATGCAAAAATAACTCTGTCAGTCCGTTTGTTACGCTTTCACACCAAAACCACTGATCCAATTTTGATGAAACTTGGTAAAGAAACAGAATAGACCTTGGGGAAGGACATATTATACCGCGGGTAAATACCTTATTCCCACGGGAAAAATGATACCGCAGGAGTAAATTTGTGATGAAAATTGGAACAGACATAGAAGGGACCTAGCGGACGGATATAGGCTGCGTTTTATCGTGGGAAAATACCTCATTCCCACGGGAAAAATGGTAACGCGGGAAGATTTTTTTATGGAACTTGGTACAGATATTGGATGGACCTTAACTTATAACATAACCCCCCCCGCCCCTCTGAATATTTCCCACCTGGCTCAAGCTATCTGGAACCCGTGCAGCTCCTTCTGCCCTATTGTACACGGAAAAGTAAAAAATTGAATTACGAATTACAGTAACTAAGCTATTAACTATTTCAATTACAGGTAATTACTAAAGAAATTAATTAGGCCAACACTGACCCAAACTAAAAGTTTTCCATAGGATTAAGTATTTTCCCACAGAACATTTAAAAGAGGTTAGAAAGGCGATGTGGGCGGGGCCGGCGCGCCAAAACTATGAGCAAAACGCTCATACTTCACGCAAAGAAACGATCGCGCTGTCTAACTCACACATAGCTATAAAAATCTACATCAGTGTGCGTGCATGCGTATGATTCGTTTCCATTTGAAATCGCGTGATTGAGCGGCGCTATGATTGGCTAGATTTGTAATTGCAAATATGTGCGTAAACTTCATCTTTATTGAAGTACAGATGTAGTGGAGGTGAAAGGTGGGGTGGAATCGGCGACACCGGATTTCATACGGACGGCGCATTATCGCCATTCTAACCTCTTTTAAATGTTCTGTGTATTTTCCCACGGTAACAGGTAGCCTGCCTATATCCTACCTCAATTTATTCAAGTCAATTCTATCTCAATCAATCAAATTATCAAATCAAAAGGTGAACAATCAGACAGACAGAGTTACTTTCGCATTCTTAATATTACTAGCTGCCCACCCGCGGCTTCATTTGCATTTGTTTTTGACTTCTCCTATGTCCTGCCCCTGGGTCTATTCTATTCGATCTCTGTGCTAAGTTTCAACATGAAAATAATCTTCGAAATTTAACAATGAACTTTTCAATTTGAAGCGGCGCGGCGGCGCTAAACTGCTGCAGAGTTTGTATGTGTGACTAATTATCATAAACTAACAATTTATTTATTTATTTATTTAACCAAATTATATTGTGTTTTTTCTTTCTTTTCCACGTTTCTGAGTTTACGCCCACCGAAAGAGTAAATAATAGGTTTCAATTGGGTCATTTGGTTTTTAACCTAAATTTAACCTGGGCGGATTGAAACGGAATAAAATTTACTGCCCATCTCTCGAAATTGATCTATAAACATACTCTGGCACCTATTTCATTGGCGGCAAAGTCAAAATACGAAAGGGACGCAGTTATGCGTTAGAATGAGATACAAATACACCGCGCTCACTCTTGCGATAACTGCGTCTCTTTCGTTTTTTGTTGCTATCGCCAGTGAAATACCTGCCTAAACGAGCCATTAAAAAATATATATCTGTATCCGAATTTTATATTGTCACGTCGCTCGCTGACGCAACATGATGACTGAACTGCAGACTGCAGAGCAGACAAATTCATTCATTCATTCATAAAAAAAGTCTGTCTTGTTGGGAGTTGGTTTGGTTGGTTTGTGTTTAACTTTTTACTAAAAGTCACGATTTCATAATTCTAAATTACGATTGGGTGCGTGGAATCTGCTAAATCTATATCTCCACAATAATTTCTGGTAAGATAATGCTCAGGTTTATTCATAATGAAAACATTAAACACCGATTTCATACATGACTTTTTAAAGTTTGCCTACCTGTGCATAACTAAGAAATTTTTAAAATTTTTTGCTAGGTGAAATGGCAGATGAAATGAAGACTGCACGGAGCCAGAAGTCAACATTCTTGGCGTACGTGCTTTGGCTGTTTGGAGGTTTATTCGGCACGCACCATTTCTACTTGAGACGAGATCATCATGCCTTTGTTTGGTGGAGCACCCTGGGAGGGTTCGGCGTGGGCTGGCTAGGGGAGGTATTCCGCATCCCCCGGTACGTACGGGACGTCAACGAAGACCCGCAGTACATGCAAGACCTGCTCACCAGAATGGCGCGCAACAAAAAAGTAAGTATCGGGGTTTTGAGGTCACACTGTTTACCGTGTGAATTATTTAGTTAGGTTCTCAACTACAGCAAAGTCACTACAAATTTGTTTAAGCCACTTTCTATTTATTTAGACAGTCAATCTAAATTGACATTTAATTAATACTAATCCCTTTACATAGCATATATTTTCAAAATTTAATAAATTATAAACCATAAACTAACTATCTTATAATGGGGTGCACAATTTGTATACAAAAAAAATACATATTAGGTACAATTATTTTTTTACTTTGTTCGTAAAGTACTGTAAAAAGCATAGCGTAGTAGGTAACTTTTACACAATATGTAAATTAATTGTTTGGCGTGGGTTATTTTTAACACTTATTATTTTTTTACAGCGCAAATATTACACAATGATAACCACATTTTTTCAAGCTTAATAACTAATACAAGTGCCAATTACAGTTATAAGCACACAACATTTTTTGGATATAAAACATAGGAAAAGAGACTGATTTTTTAATATATCTTAATATATCTGTTTCTGTTTTTAAAATATTTTTTACATATTGGGATTCTTCCTGTTGTACAGTAGCCAGCACATGCAGCTGGTCATGTTGACCTTGCGAGCGCCCATATTCTGGAGCGGTAGGGGTTAATTTTGTAGTGCGAGACACGAGTGTCCAGCCACATGTGCTAGATATTGTACCTAAACATTTAGTAAAGATAATCTATGACTAAACTTTTTTTCTTTTCTGCTTATTCTATATTCTGTTTCTTGGTACTTACTTACTATATTTATTTTTGTATATTTTTCCATTCAAGCTGATCTTTCAATGCGGAGGCTAGACAGCTGCCATTGGAAAGGGTTAAGGTATGAACAGTGAGTGTGCAAGAGCATGAAAATGCATGTATTCTGTTCTGTTTAATGTGCTTTTCAATAGAACCAATTCCACTAGCTAAAATTTTCATCATAAATTAATTACTCATGTAAATATGAAAAATCATAAATGACAAAAGAAATGTTTTACAACACCATTTTTGCCATTAAAGCTAGTACATATCACCATTTAAAACCATGCATTAGGTTGTATAATCATAGGTGATATTTTAGATTTATTTTAGGGGTTAAATTTTGTATTGAAATGTAGTATTCAAATATTACAGACACTATTATCTATTCCTATTCGTACTTACAAATACTAGCTCTGTGCCGGCTAGTGGGTCTCAGTCATCATTATTATTAGAAAGTTTAATATTAATGTATGCTGTGGCACACAGCCATCCATTCATTTCTGTGTCTAATATGAAAAAAATAAAATAAACATGTAGCAAATAATATTTAGCTAGGCACACCAATTGCACATAGCATTAGACATTTTTTCTGTAGACTTTACATGTTTTTTGGGTGTGATGTCATTTCTGTAATTTGTTAATTTGAATTAGGCCTTCTAACACTTCCACTGATGATTTATTTTTTGGTGTTTTTTTTATTGCAATAAATCATGTACACATATTTTTCATTTCATGAGATATAACTGTATAAAATGCTGCATTTGACCTTTTGCCATGATACACTTTCCTATAAATGTCTGTATTGCACTTTTTTTAAGCGTTACTGCTTATTATTGCTTATGTGCATTTTATGTTTCCCTTGTTCATACGATTATTAAACCTTGTGTTACCCGTGCGCCGTGTATGAAAAAACGTGCCCTTTTTATAAAACATGACCAACATGCTAGTCCTGATGATGATGTAGTAAAAACTATTACTTACTAGCTTTCCGCCCCGCGGCTCCGCCCGCGTTAAAAATTTTTCCCGTGGGAATGATTTTTTTTTATTTCTCTTTGTAAAAACCATCCTTGGACTTCAACGAACATTTAAAAAAAAGAATTGTTTAAATTGATCCAGGCGTTGCTGAGTTATGCGCTTACCAACACATTTTGCGATTCATTTTTATATTATAGATATGATAGTTTTTCCGATATTCTCGAATGGATCTACTATCTTATGGTCCACTAGCCCCATTAAAATGAAATATAATGCCACCTAGCAAATCTGATGAACCTTGTTACGTCGATACCGCGATTCAAGCGTACGTACGTCAATTAAAAATAAACCGAAATCGATAAGAAAACCAAAGATAATTTAATTAAAATAGTAAAACGATTGCAGCATTGCGGTGCACCACATGTACCAGCACATGCGACTGGCTCGCACTACGAAACTCGCTACTTCTGCTACGGAATAACGGTACTCTCAATGTCATAATGTCCAGCCGCATGTGCTGTCTACTGTCCATAATATACAATTTATAAATTTACTAGCCGCCTGCCCTGCGGCGTTGCCCGCATTTCCTGTGGGAATAACGTGTTTTTGCGTTGCAAATAGTTCATGCAAATCATGTCCTGACTATAATAACACGTAAAAAAAATATTCAATTCATTTCGGCTGTTCTGAAGTGACACGCGTAAATAAATACGTATTGGGGATTGTTTTTAATGAATTTTTTCTTTTTCTTTTTTCTGAATAACAGAATGATGATAAATATCTGTCATTTTCATACTGTGCTCCATCAGACGCATCATACTCGTATGAATACTAGGAACGAAATATTTTGGTACTTTAATGCCAACACCCACTTAACACATAATTAATAAAATGAAAATAAAACCTTTGTTCCTATTAGTCACACCACTGGTCGACGCCAGACTAGGATAGTTTCATTACAGCGTAAGCGACTTCTTATTAAGTACCATTATCATCGGTTACGTATTAAAAAATCAAAACTTCATTGAGCAAATTTCAAAATAACAACGAACAAATGAACAAATTTTAAAATATCAATGGTCATTTGACCAAAAGTTCAACTGACCAAAGTCTGGAATATCAACGTTTAAATTACCTATGACACTATAGGCCAAATCGTTTAAAGGTTAAAAGGATTTTTGGTTCATTTATTAATTATCAACTGGTTTCACCAGCCAAACCAAAATTGCCTTATTACCTATATGTTACCGGCCAAACCCGATTTTGGGTCAAACTAGTTTTGCCTAGGCTAAACTGGGTTTAGGTAAGGTTAGGTTTGTTTAGGTTAATGTGTAACCTAACAGGAAGGGTATGGCGAGCGATTTGGGCTCGCTACGCTCGCCCACATCGCTTCTGCCATACCCTTCGAACCTATACTATGCGAAGTAGGGGTGCCCTGAACTCCCGTGCTCGCTTCGCTCGCACCCGCCTGGTGAACTAATTTAGCCTAGGCCCTATAACATATGTAAACGTTTATAATTGCAAACTAACTAATTTATTTGACTGTGGAAGGTAAACAAAACACTGAAGAATTCACAATAATAAAACTAGGAATGATTTGGCACTTTAAATTTTGATCTAGCAACTTTTGATCAGTCGTCCATTTGATGACACATACATTTAGATTATAATTTTTTTCTAAATAAAACATTTGGTCATTTAAATTTTGTTATTTCAGTTGTTGTTCTTTTAAAATTTGGTCGATGAAGTTTTGATTTTCTAATATGCAACCTTATCATCATTATCCATACGAAAGTCTTTTGCTGCTGACAAAAGTCTCCTTCAAAGATCTCTACAATGATAAGTCCTGCACTGCCCGCTTCCCGCAATCTTCACCAGATCGTAAGTCCACCTTGGGGGGTGGTTCCATCTCTACGTCAGGGGGTGTTCGACGGGAATAAAGAAAATAAAATTATTGTTTAAAATATGTAATATCTGCTAAATGATTTATTAAAAAAAAACAGGAAAAATCTAAAGATGAAAGCAATCCTCACTACATCGTAAGTCCACCTTGTGGGGGTTCCATATACGTCAGGGGCTGTTAGACGGAAATAAAGAAAATATCTGCTAAATGATTTATTAAAAACTAGCGACCCGCCCCGGCTCCGCACGGAAAAATGTTTATTGTGGGTTATCCTTAAGTATATTATGCATGTATTATGCATATAAACCTTCCTCTTGAATCACTCTATCAATTTAAAAAAACCGCATCAAAATCTGTTGCGTAGTTTTAAAGATTTAAGCATACATAGGGACATAGGGACGGAGAAAGCGACTTTGTTTTATACTATGTAGTGATAAGAGGAAAAATCAAAAGATGCAATCTTGTGGAGTTTCTTCGGTGAGTTCTTCTCCACAGCAGCGCACACGTTGCGCGAACCTGCCTGTTCTACGAGTATTCAAACCGATATTGATGCTACTTTCTTAAATTACCAGCTTTCCGCCGCGGCTCCGCCCGTGTTAACAGTTTTTCCCGTGGGAATGAGGCATTTTCCCGCGGTAAAAGGTAGCCTATGTTACTCAGGGTGAATGTAGCTTTCAAATGGTGAAAGAATTTTTGAAATAGGTTCAGTAGTTTTTGAATTTATTCATTACTAACACACACACACACACACAAAAATACAAACTTTCCTCTTTATAATATTAGTATGATTAAGGCTTGTTCATTTATTTGAGACTAGAGCCAGCCTCGGTTTGTTCATAACTTTTTGACTTCTGACGTCATTAAGCGTTTAAAAAAGCTAATAATTGAATGTCTTTGAACTTGAACTTAGGTCGATTGTGTGTTCTCTAGCCACCGTTTTCCATGAACCGCTTCACCGGAATGCTGATGGTCGGATACTCCTGGGGCCAGATGATGATGTCTGCGGTCCCTCCGGACGAATTCTATGGCATCAACCTAAAATACTTCAACCTACTAGTGCCACTCGTCGCCGCCTTGGGTAAGTTACTCGTCAAAACTTAATTTCTAATATTGAAATGCTTAGAGTATAAATAGAAAAAATTGTATATTTATTTTCTAAGTGTTTGCCTATAGTAGTTTCATAGACATTTCAATGTCGTAGAGGGACAAACATATTGTTTATCCTAACAGCAACGTTACCGAGTATGGATAAGGTGTTAACAAAATGGGTATAAGGGATTCAAGAGCGTAGCTCGTCTGCGAAGGAACTGAGAAATTGGTATTTGTAACAAACTATTGCCGTCGCACTGGTCCGATCTCTCTCCGCAGCGTGCGATAGGGACAACTGCAACTTATTTTTTATGGTTTTTGAAGAAACCACTTTTATTTTATCTAAGTAGTTAGTAGCCGTCCTGCCTGATCCATTATTCCATTTTCGAGCATGTTCTTTAAATTTTTGCTAAGCCATAAAGCTTTAGAGCAGAGCCCCTGAGGCGACGTCTCCTTCATGATGATTTTACTTATCAACGCAATAGTTCGAGGATCCCTTGAACTCAGCAGCGGCAGCGACACGGCGAGCACTTTCAGTGTGAAATAATTTCACACTTTTTCCACATACTAAAATGACTAGTATCGCTTGAAACTTTGAAGAGTCAGCGCCATTTACCATATGAGTACTTTGAGGTAAAGCCCTCTGCTTTCCCGTAACTTTCGTGAAGCAATAAAAAACAAACTTATAGCAAACTGGGGTTTTCAGGCGTTTGGACTGTGGGCAACATAGGCCGCGAGCAAGGCGCCCTGAAGTGGCCTGTTCTCGCTGCGTATGCCGCTTACCCTGTCAGATACTACGTGTACGACGAATCTGTCTGGTTCACTCTGATGCTCCTCGCGGCTGCAATGGCCTTCGACTCATTTTCCAAGGAATGGCGGCGGAAGACACCTAAACATGGCTTGCTCAAGTAAGTAGTTGTCATAATTATGATACAATAGCATACTGCACCAGGTATTATCTTTAGGTGAAACGACCTACTACGTTATCGCTTTGTTTACTGAGGTCGACTAGGAGAGAAGCATTTTATTGCCCAACCCGAAAACAGGATAGCAGAACACGTAGGCTTGTTCCACGGATTTAAGAGAAGACCACGAAGTAGTACGACGGCCTCAAAGTACTTAGCGTATTCAACCAAGCGAATGATTTTTATCGCAGATGTGGACAGGTTTCCTCAAGAAGTTTTCCTTTGCCGTAAAAACGTCATGCGGCTGGACATGTTGACCTTGAGTGCGCCCGTATTCCGTACCGATAGGGGTGAATTTTGTAGTGCAACAGCATGTGCTGGCTTCTGTACGTGCCTGTACAAATTGGAAAACTGTGAAGACATCTCACACACGGCCCATTACATTACCCCAAACTAGGCAGAGCCTATGGTCTTACTAGTAACTGTCAACTGTGTGCCTGTACAGACAGCTGATAAACATCTATCTAATATTATAAAGGGGAAAGGTTTGATTGTTTGTTTGCATTGAATAGGCTCCGAAACTAATGAACCGATTTCAAAAATTATTTCACTGTCTCTGGGTAACATAGGCTATAAAAAGCGTCCGTCTTTTGTTTCACCTTCCTTGCTGCATATGGTTGTATGCGCGACGACCAGCGCTGGCACAACGCCGACGCTCGAAAGACGCTAGTCTGGGGGGAGATAATTTGTATTAAGAAGAGTTTACGTTTGCCAGGCGCATCGTAGTGGTGGGCATTTGCATGAGTTTGTACGTCGGGCTCTGGTGTAGCTACCTGTACTTCCACGGCACGATCACTGACAGCGAGGGCGACGAGATTCCCGTCTACGAGGCTTTGCATCACTTCTTCACCAGCCCTTGGTAAGAACACCTCTTAATTCAATTCACACAATAGCACAGAAGAAAATAATAGTACTAATACTAACCCGTAAAAAGGACACTCCCCCTCCCGCGCTAAAATGAATTCCCCGCCCGATATAACGCCCCACGCCCCGCACCCCGCAGACGCCGCTGGACTCTAACAGAGGTGTTCTGGGGTGTTTTACATAGCGTCTAGCGCCATTGACTTGGTAGTTGCTATTCAAAAAGAAGTAGCTTGGCAAAACACGTTTTCTGTATGGAGTGACAGTAGTAAAAATCGTTTTACATCCCGTAAAAATGGTTCATTTTTCATTTGTTTTGGAAGTGTTGTATATTATACAATGAAAAGGTAAAGTACGTTGTCATTATAAAGAAATGTTACAGGCCAAAAAACTAATGAAAGTTGTAGAAATGTTACAGTTTACAGTCCGTCGATAATCGATGTTAATTTGCCTCAACTTCTGTAACTTCGCAGGTGGCTCGATGTGAAACAATGCTTGTTGGACACTTACCAATACGCTCAACACCACGGCTGGTATGAAGTCTGGAAGCAGATTATAGAGCTGTCAGATCCTCACGGAGAACAGAACGCTTATAAGGTAAGACTGCCTATTGAATATAGGGTGTGAGGCACCCCCCACACTAGCATCTTTCGAGCGTCGTCGTCATGCGTCGCGCATACAATGATCCGCGTTCGTTTGTTGTTTCACTCGCCTTGCTGCCTATGATTAGCACGACGACATTTTTTTTTTGAATTGACCTTATGCTTGTGTCGAAAAGGTACGACCAATCAAGCTTCACCGGACTTGTAGCACGACGACGACGCTCGAAAGACTGGTGGGTCTCTAAGTGAAGGCAAAGCAAAAACTGTAAGGAAATGTCTGAACAATCGGAACAACTCCAAATAATCTTTACCCGAAAACCAATAACAAAATTAACGAGGGAGCGTAGGCCAATAAAAAAACCTGTGCAAAGTGATTCATAAAGGTTTTCTTTTCTTCGATTCAATGGTCAAGGGGTTAGATTTTTTACTCAGAACTTCGCAACAGTACCTAACAGGGCAGTCCGTCGCATCAGACAGATCCTCCTTGGTCCAGGTGGGTGGACATAAAGGGCGTTAGAGAAGGTGGGTCATGGTCTGCCTGGGGGCTCCACAGTCGCAGCTTGTGCGGGATTTGTAAACGGGGTTCCCGTTTAGCCTGGTGAACTCTGCAGCGGCCGATCTGGGTACGCAAGCGGTTTTTTTTTTTTTTTTTTGAATTGACCTATGCTTGAGTCGAAAAGGTCGACGGATCAAGCTTCACCGGACTTGCGGGGGAGCGGAATACTCTACCCAAAAAAAAAGTCATATACCAACGCGTCTAGGGGCGGCTCAAGGGAGCCTGATATCAGAAATCAGAATTTTTTTATTTGGGACGTCACAACACAATACAACCAAAGAGATGCAAATCTGAGTAAATTTTTGTATCCTTTTTGTAACCATTTTTGTAAACAGTTGGGCTATACATTTATCTTTATCTAATCTCTTTATCTAGATAAAACAAAATTTTACAAATACACCGTGAAATGTAACCTGCTGTTTGTAACTTTAGTCATATGATCGCTGCAGGTTGACATGGAGCCTAAGCTAAACTAGTATTTTATATAGTCACGGACGTATCAGATGGTAGTTTATTTATTATATTCTGTTTTTATTTTTGTTTTGATCTGTATATCTAACTGAGGAGGAGTGGTGCCTCCTAATCTAACTCAGGCGATGAGCCTGTCTTTGACCTTTGTGAAATGAAGTAAGAAATATTTTTTTTTTTTTTTCGTGCAGGTGTTGGGCTTAGGTCCAGACGCGAGCCAACAGCAGATCACCTCGACTTGGAGGCGCCTTTCGCGCGAGAATCACCCGGACAAAGTGAAGGATGAAGTGCAGAGGCGAGCTGCCCAGGAGAGGTTCATGGAAATACAACAGGCTTACGAAATACTATCCAATAGGTACGTTTCTTTACATGCAGATGCGGTATTTGATAATTCTTCGTCACCATTTCAGCCGAAAGCAGGCGTGTGTCACTTTGCAGTTTAAGCCTCGGTCACACACAGCGATTAATCATTGTGAATTGGCACTCGCAGCGGGCTATTCGCTTTGAATTCCATACTGACCGTCTTCATTTTTATTCGCACCGAGTGCAATCGCAGAGACTAATCGCTGTGTGAGACCGAGGCTTTAGGTATGATCGGCCGATGCGCCCCCGGGAAATTTTAGATAGGAAACTAAACGTGTGCGCGATATGCGAAAGAAAGGAAGGCTGCAACTATGTGTTTTTAGCTAGTGCCGTGCGATCTGGATTGCACTTTATTGTTACGGAGCTAGAGTTGCTATTTATTCGAATTATGTCGTCGAAGTGAACCTTCTGTAGGGACTACTATATGGTATGAACATTTTTAGATTTTCGCCGTTGTTAAATGCATTAACACACATTTTCACGGGTTTTTCTCCACGATTTAGTTTTAAATTGAGCTTACCGATATTTCGACCGGGTTACACCGATCATGGTCACGGTAGGTTCTACCTAAACTATATGATATTCTGCCGAAAGTCATCCACTGCTGTACAAAGGGCTTCGATCTGCACAACGATCGGTCCTGCGCTGCCCGCATTCAGCGGCTTCCCGCGACCCTTTTCAGATCGCGACAGACAGCATATCGCTGCTGATATGTATAAATAAATATATAACTGAAAACGTACGTCTTCAGTAATAATGTAAATATACAAAAACCAAAGACATGCCCTGCTACCCTTTGGTTCAGAAGCAGGCGCACTAAAGTCAGCGTCTCACCATTATTTTGCTAGTCCGAATGAAAGATGCTAGCTTACCACGTAACGCGCGAGAAGATGCAGAACGCGACATAGTGGACACTTATGTGTGGTAGTTTTGTCACATTTTGACACCTTGACAGCAGAACTATTAGAGACGTTATGTCACTATGTCGCGTTTGACAGATTATCGAGCTTCTCGCGCGTTTGGTAGTAGCCTGCTGGTGTATTCCATCGTTTAAGTATTCTTTTTTTTTCCAGCAAACACAGGAGGAACCGGAAGAACAAAAAAGATAATTCTGACCCAGCCACGAGCTCACAGAAAATAGAATTATAAAGTCAAATATAATTTTCATAAACAACGCGAATTTTAGATTGACTTCCTATTTGTAAAATGAATTTATTACTTGTAAGACTCAGCTAAAGAACTATTTCTCCTCGATGCAGACAAACAATTTAAATAGTACTAGGTCCTTAGTCCTTACATACCAAATTGCAGTATATGTAGAAAAAAGTGTATATTATTTAGTTGATTTAAGTATTGGCCAATAATTACCCATGCAAATTTGCTATAGGCCCAATCAAAGTTCATTATGACTTTGCTACATTGAACAACTAATCGTACACGTAATAGAAACGAAACGACACGTCCTTATAGACCGGAGGGACGTTGGCGTTTGTTGTGTTTTGTTTTTCTTCTCGCTGTGATTCCACTCGCCTCCCGATGCCGCCATGTTGGCGCATAGAATGTATTCAAGGTGTCTTCTCTAGGACTTATAGATAAATTCTCAATGCTTTGCAATTTTTTTATATATTTATGGTTTTTCATGAAGATTTGATTTTTTTCCCAAATTAATATAGTTTTATCACTTATGCTAAAGTTTATGCTGTTGCTAAAATTCCGACAGGTTTGAGACCTTCATTACGGCTTTCAATGAATTGTTTCGCTGTCTATAGAAGTCGTCGATATCTTGTGCTTTCTATGCTGCATATGAGTCGACGGAACTCGTATTCCTAAATATTAATAATACGAGTATGTAAGTCATTAAATATTTTGATTTTTTAGATTTTCACGAAAATAGCTATATGGCGGGAAAACATGAACAACTGATACTACATATAACAATGTCTTAGCTATCTTCTAAAATTAATTTGATTTTAAAATTCTATTGAAAAATTCTATTCATAGATCTAAAATTTTGGTCACCATTAGAATTAAAGAATAAGTTCTGATTTTCAAAATCACTATACCGCCAAGTAGCTCATCAAGATAGTAATTTTTTCACTAGTCTTGTTCGTTAGGCACCAGTATGGATTTTATACTATTTAGGTATGGTACACCGTGGAAAGTTACTTAGAAATTGATTATACTGTTGCTATTAATTCGCGTTGTTGAATACAACCAAAATTGACTCGCTTTGATGGTTAATGCTATTATCTTGCATGACCAAATCGAATCTCCAAATATATTAGCAGTAGGAGAAATTATAAATCATAGGTTATAAGCATAGTCGGAATCTCTAAGGTCCAGTTTATATTCTATAAGATTCTATCTGTTTATAGTGCTGAATAGTTTACACAATAATATAAATAGTGACTTAACACTTGAGATAAAAAAAAAAACTATTTATTGCAGTATTTGAGGACTAGTAACATTTTACAAGTACATAAATTATTTAAAAATAAGTTAAAGACGCACCTAAAATTTTAAAAAGAATCAATAATTAAAGATGTGTTTTAAATGTAGAGTAACCTTATTAATGTTCTAAGCAAACATTTTCATTTGATACCTAAACCATGAGATTACTATGACCATCTTTGGCAGTCCGCTATATTGAAAAATCTATTTCATCATAACGTTTTTGCGTGCATGTCAAATTGTATTGTGTTATCGTCTCACTTATATTTTAGTTACCAATCTATGTTCTGTGACCAATCTCTACAGTAGATATTTTTTCATTAGATCACTTAAAATACTTATTTTCAAAAATTTGATGGTATTCTAAATTTTCCCGTAAATATATTCTATAAAAAACAACTTGAAGTCAGTATACTAAAAACGTGCTTGAAGATGTAACAATACTAGTACTTATGCATTTATTAAGCCAAATGTTTTTACGTAGGTATTCATACTGTATTTTTTTATAAATGGGTGTCCTAATATGCTTATAATAAGTTAATTACGAAGTATTTTATTTTTACTGTTAAGGCTAACATTGCACATTATACCAACTCAACATCAACTCCACTCCAATTCAATTCATAGTATGGCATTGTAATGTAAGCTTTATGTCGCGTTCTAAAGAGTGAATTTTACAACATGTCATTTAAAAGTCGACGACGAATAGGCGACGCGTAGTCCACGCGTTGTTCACTCATTGACGTGTCGATAACGAGCTTACGCTATTTGGTATTCTGTGCTTACGGCTAGCGGGTAATGCGATGCCAGCTTGCGTCTTTTTTTCTCGACGCGTTGCTATAATGTGCGTTGACCTTTATACAAACTTGTCATTATTACTATGTTCATTAATTACATTACATATAAGTATTATAACTTATTTTAGTGTTTTTAAATATTATTTTTCATTTGTGACGATATATTTTGTGAAAAATAGCGATAGCAACATTTATGGTAGCAATAAAAAAATATTTTTTAAGGTGTAACTAAACTATGTCGCTTACCTTTTTTACTATGTAATGTTAGCTGATACCCCAACTTGTGTTCATACTTATAGACCTATACATACAGCCTTGAGATCACTTTTGAGTGTACACTTACCACGGGTTGCCTGGTAGAAATTGCTACCTTAGCAATAAGGCCGCCAATTTATTCACGTTTATTTTTTTAACTTTACTTATTTTTATTGTATTTCTTGTCTTCGAAAGTCAAATCATGTACACTAAAACAAACCTTACTTGCGCTGGTATAATGTTTGTAATCCCTTAGGGTGGTCGTTGCATCTGTGCAAGCGGCAATATAATTACGTGGGAGTACAGGGACAGGTTATCGTAATTCAGTGCACAAAATTCTTCCTGATTCCGTCCAATAGCATCTTCTAATCGGGAGGCGGATTCATATGTACGTTTATTCGACGCTCTTACTTGGGGCAACCTGCACAAATCTGCAAAGAAACTCGAAGATTTTGTGTGAAGTCGACCAACCCGCACTAGGCCATCGTGGTCTATTCACCCTAATTCAGGGAATGCTCGAGCCCCTCGGCGGAGACATGTGTAACGAGGTGCTTTGCAACCTCATTTCCATCTCATTTTCCATTCCTTTCTCGTCTAAATTCAAACATTCAATTTTGGAATTCCTTCGTTATTCATACGTCATCTTCGTCCATTTTTCTTCAGTTTTTCCCTTGACTACCGGCTTTTATTTCTTAATATGTGTGTAATTTTGTGAAGATCAAGCTCTTTTATACTGCCGTATAGTAGTATGAGTTTTCCATGTAAACAAATGTTAAAAAAACCATTGTCAGTCAGTTTAGCGTTCTTATTTCACTACTAGTGCTTGTAATTAAATCTTCAGCCGCACCTGTCGGCTCGCCAAGGTCCTGCCCCCGTAACATGCAGTGCTCAAAAGTTTGTCGCACATAACCTGTCAAAAAACCCGCCATATTGAAATATCCTCCAATAGGGTATGAGAATACGCACGACAAAACGTTTTGAATTGGGAATCTGTACAAATGGGTCGAAACGTTTTTTTTCTGTCACGCGGGGCCGCACGCGTGACACATGTATAGGCTGCTAACGATAACTTCACTCAGCGCTCAAGAGAGGTCTCAGGGGCGCTAAACATTGAGTCGCTATTATTTAATCAAGTTACTTTTAGTGTGTACAAGATCTGTAATGGGGTACGATTTACACCGTAAAATTTAACTGGTCGTTTATCCGCAACATAGTGGTTTACACTTACATTCAACAAGGACTAGAATATATAAGAAATAAAAATTATGCAGTAGGTCTTCTTTTAGATATGTCAAAAGCGTACGATAGGGTCTGCCATACAACTTTATTAACAAAATTAAACGGAATTGGTATTAGAGGTAGCGCTCATAAATGGCTGAAGTCTTATCTATCAAACAGAAAACAATGTGTAGAAATAGAACACTTTGATGAAAGTAAAAATGAAATAAAAAGGATTAAGTCTGAACTAATAACAACCAATCATTCAATTCCTCAAGGCAGTGTACTAGGTTGCATTCTTTTCTTAGTTTACATAAACGACCTACCCAAATTAACGAAATCGTCATGCACTCTTTTTGCTGATGATGTCTCACTATTATTTGAATGTCCTAGTGCCTATTCCCTGACTGAAATCGAAGAGACCTTTTTTAAAGTAAAAACCTGGTTATCAGAGCATAATCTTGAAATAAACAATAAAAAAACTAATTTAATCCAATTCAAACCACATCAAAAGCAACCTTTAAACTTAAGTACAGTTACAAATCAACTCAACATTACAGAAGTTAATGACGTCACATTGCTAGGCATGACAATAGAAACCCATTTACAATGGCAAAAACATACCGACAAAATTAAAACTAAGCTCTCTAAATTTACATTTGCATTAAGTGTCTTAAAACGTAACACTCACATTGAATGTGCTAAATCAGCTTACTTTTCCTATGCTCACGCATGGTTACAATATGGAGTCATGCTTTGGGGACATAGTTCTCAAGCTCATGATCTGTTTGTAGCGCAGAAGAAATGCTTGCGAATTATAGTAAACATAAAACAAAGACAAAGTTGCCGACCATACTTTAAAAAAGAAAATATTTTAACTCTCCCCTGTATATATATACTTGAAACAGCAAAATTTGTCAGAAAACACATAAATACATTATATGAACGTGTCAAAAGTGCTAGAAGGGGTAATAAAGTTGTTCCTCCGGAACCTAAGCTAGAAATATATAAAAACAGCCCATATTACAGATCAATTAAAATATATAATAAATTGCCCAACACAATCCTGAATGAAAATGATTATCCTAGTTTTTGCAATAGATTAAAATCTCTTCTCCTACAGAAATGCTACTATACCATAGACGAGTTCATGTCAGATAAAATATAGTTATGTATTTGCAATATTTGTTTAAGAATTTAATGTTTAATTAATGTTTATTTGAGAACTTTAATGTTTACCTAGGTACTGTTAAATATTTTTAAAAACTTTAGTTTTATATTTTGCTACGCCCTAAATTAACAGGGTTCATGTAATAGTTAAGGCTTTACATGTGTGCATTTAATAAATGATTATGATTATGATTATGATTATACTCATGAAATTGAACAACTTTCCCTTAGAGAATAAATACACCGTGCTTTTTTAACCGTCTTACAAACGAAGCCCAATGTATATGCCCGTGATATAGAATATATTGGCAATGTTATTTTTTTTTTATCAATAAAATAATAAAACCGTGAAGTAAAATAAAATAATGCAAAATATTTTTGAATCAACCTGTACATAATATTTACAATTTAGTAACAATTTGCGCATGCGTGAGAATCGTAAATAATGGGAAAACAAAAGAAAAATATGAGATAAACACATTTTTCGATCTCTCGATCGATTATTTTATTGAAAAAATCCTAGATTTTTTTTTCTTAAAAAAAAAAAAACATTGCCAAGATATTCTATATCACGGGCATATACATTGGGCTTCGTTTGTAAGACGGTTAAAAAAGCACGGTGTATACATAGAGCACGCGCATCGCTCCGCTGCCTTTAGGTCAAGCGTAAGCAAATTTTGGCAGATTTTGTATGGGCGGCGAAATCAATAACATTTTTCTTTTTGGATATGTTCCTCGAGTCATGTTTGCAACTTATCACTGCACATTTCAAAATGTTCTTCTATTAAATTTCTTATTTTCACCGGGAAAAATAATCAGCTCCGATAACTATTTGATACTAAACGAACGCGCTAAAGATATTCTGACTGTTCATATCCGTGCTTACGGTTCATACTCGATTAGGCGCACTCTATCCCTCCCAGATTTTTTCTATTTATACTCTAAGAACTTTCCCTAAAAACATAGATTGAAATCTCAAAAGTAAAATTCAACTTGTCATACAAAGTGGCCGGTCACGTGTCTGAAGTAATTTGTTCTCAATAGTTCGGATTAACGCTTATATAAATAATCTTTATTTTTTAAGTATTTAACCAAAGTTCATTAGGGAAAGTTGTTCAGTTTCATGAGTAGATACTACTACTATGTTGCGGGAGAAACAACCAGTTAAATTTCTCGGTGTATATCTTAATTAAATTTTTCATATTTTATAGTAACATATTTTTGTAAAAAAAACCACTGTAATCGATTAGGTTGAATGTAATCAATAGCATAGTTTCGTTGCCACTTACTTATCTGTGAACTGCCTGAATTTGGAACTAACACACATAGACGTATTAATATAGTTTCATAATATAACAACTTTATATTCAAATGTCTATGTGGAAACTGTATCAAATTGTTGAAATACAATTTCGAATATCTACTAGTGCTGAACTTCAGTTCATTGGTAAGTTGGCCAGTCTTTTACCTATCTACTAAGAAATTAGAAATGTAATCGATCACGCTCTACTCAGATACTGTTAAATTTTGATATTTTAGCTTATATTTTTATAAGATTTATATACCTATTGAAAAAAAATCAAGTATTTGTACAGAAGCCAGCACACGTGGCTTCACCCTTGTACTACGAAATTCCCCCCTACCGCTACAGAATACGTGCGCTCTTAAGTGCGAGGAGTCCAGCCGCATGTGTTGGCTACTGTACCTGTCATGAAATTGACATTAAAATGTGCAACTTGTTTAGTATGTATTATTTTCTATAGGGGCATTATTTGTACTTAACTTAAACATTTAAAGGCTTATTTGAATCTACTTTTATATTTTATACTTTTGGCGTGAGATAGCTGTTTAATTAAGTTTTTTATTGCGTATAGTTTTCGCTGGGAATATTTATGTCTTTATAGTTTGTAAAAACTTAATACATTTATATTATATGTTTTATTTGTATATTTTATTTTCGTAACATTAGTGATGACAAAATAAGTTGCACCCTTGAAGGCCAGAATGGAACACTTACATACATAAAGACGGGTTAGTACTATAGATGTGCCGTTCCCGGGAATATTCCCACCATTTCCGGGAAATTTTCGTCCCAGGAATATTCCCAACGAATTTTGCTGACCGGATTGGTGTTTTCCGGTTAGGTACCTAACGACCCGACCGACCCTACAGATCTCACTGACTTGTCCTAGTTGGCCTCAAACGGAATGTAGCATTCTTAGTTTGTGAATATACCCGGTAACGGCACATCACTAGTTAGTACTATCTATTACTTTCTTCTGTGAAAAAGACCGTATTCCGTGGTAGGTACTGTGGTGTGCATGTGTCCTTCATGCACGCCGTTTCATGCTGGCAGCCTCTTTTTCGTTTGAGGCTTTATAAAGATGTAAAGTAATATCAGTTTGAATTTGGTTGATGTTTGAGAGATGGCCGTAGCCCGTGCTACGAGCCTGACGCCATTCGAAATATCGTAAAAAAATATATTTTTGCAATGGTATTGCGAATATATATTTTTTTTTAGCTGTACCGGGCGGGATGTGGTGTGCATGTGTCCTTCATGCACGCCGTTTCATGCTGGCAGCCTCTTTTTCGTTTGAGGCTTTATAAAGATGTAAAGTAATATCAGTTTGAATTTGGTTGATGTTTGAGAGATGGCCGTAGCCCGTGCTACGAGCCTGACGCCATTCTTATAATTTTCTAAAGCATTTGCATTTGTAATGTTTCGTTATTAAGTCTCTAATATATAATACCTAATTTAAATGCATACGTTGTTTTCCTTGTCCTCCACCATTAGGGTCGGTTCGTACAGTACTGTGGCAATTCGCCACGGACTGCGCCGTTGGCCGGACGAACCCCAATTAATTTACTTCTCAAATCAGTCATAAAAAGCTCCAATGTCCAAATTATCATTTTAACAATATACGACAATATTAAATTATCACCTCACGTATTTCAGTGTACCTACTCATTATCATTTCAGCCTGCCTGTAAATGCCCACTGCTTGACAAATGCCTCGCCTATTAGAATACAAATATTGCCAATCCGCTAATATGATCGACGGTTCAATCCTGTGGAACACAGACCTACCCCCCGCGTCCTGGTGAGTAGACACCATTTCAAAACCTTTGGGAGTAGCACGCTTCGTCCATAGCAAGTTAAAAAAGTCTACTTCGTTCATACAACACCTGGTTTCGGTCCGTGAAACAACGCTACGTCGTTGCTATCGTTAACAGCCATATATGAATATGTCCCCACCGAGGGACACGCACGAGCCTACCCCGACATCAGGGTGAACAGGGCTAAGTCGACCACACTGGCCCAGGTGCGGGTTGATCGACTTCACACACAAGCTTTTGAATTACTTCGCAGGTGTGCAGGTTTCCTCACGATGATGTTTTCCTTCACCGTAAGAGCGTCGAAGAAACGTACATATGAATTCGAAAATCTAAAACGCATTTGGTACGTGCCGAGGTTTGAGTGAACCTTTTAATGGAAGTAAACGGACCTAGCCACCGACGTCATCCATCATTCATCAAAATATGATATAACAATCTGGCTATTTTGATTGCACGTGCGGTAATTTAATACCCATATTTTGAGTAGGTACCTAATTGTTATTAGAACATAACTAAATCATGGGAAAGGGACTTAAAATAAATAAAAATACAAGAAACGTTTTTGTTTATTTATATTTCGTTTATCAAGGTACTAGTACCTACATTAACCTCATCGACCGCCATCACGATTGGTATCTACAAAACAATTATTTTTAGCCATGTAAAACTTAGTGTGTCCCGTAAAATGCATTCTAACGTAGGTCTTGTCTTTGACACATTCATACAAATCAAATCAAAATAGAAACAAATAGGTACCTACAAATCGCAAAATTTCAATACAAATGATGTTCCTTCATCTTATCTTATCATGATGCTAGATTGGTGTCATCGGGAATCGAAAGATTAGTTGATAAGGAGACTAGAAGCGTTTACCTATAGATTTTGAAAACCTACCTACTCGAGCGCATTTCCTAAGCTGCCTCTAATAACCTGTAAATCAGGGTTACCTCGGATTTGGTATGCTTACTTTGTGAATGGACTTAGTATCGTTAATAAATCATATTACGCGATAAACCAATACAATTATGTTTTGTAGAAACAATAGAATATGGTAAAGTAAAAAATTACAAGTGGTCTTAAGATTTGCCCTCTACTACAGGTAGTAGGTAATAAGTAGGTACTATTATTTTCTTCTGTGCCTCTACTAAAGAAAGTTTCAGTAAAGTAGAGAGGGCAAAAAGAAAAGCACGAACTGTGTCCGAAATGCTAATTACAGAAGCCAGCACATGAGGTTGGACACTTGCACTACGATATCACCCCTACTGCTACGGAATACGGGCGCTCTTAAGGTCATAATGTCCAGTTCAGCCGCATGTGCTGGGTACTGTACATTGAGACATACGTGTGTCAGAGACAAAACCTCTTCAAAAGTTATATTTGATTTGAATGATTAAATAAGAACCTATTTTATTCTTCGTAGTACAGAACCCCACTCTCCCGTAACAATATACATATATCTGGATAAATTCAATACATACATTTATTTTATTCACATTATTTCAATAATGGCACTAGTTAAAAGAACATATAAATGATATGATTCATTTATCTTATATAATTTAGGAAATTGTCTTTTATACATTCCGCAGGTTTCTTAATTATGAGTAGTTACTACTTCATACAAACATGCATTCTGAGATTTAGATAATTTATTTACATATTAATATTCACATGGCAAACGAAGGTTTGGTCTTAATAAAAAATATAAAAAACACTTAACTTAAATATTAACAAGTTATACTTTGCATTTTAGTTGACAAATTTTGAGCTTGCTTTGTGCATACAACAGGGCTCGATACTTAAAATTAATGTCTTTTGTCTTCTGCTTTTAAATGTGTATTAATAAACACTATAGATACAATTTCATATAAACAAAATACATATTTACAATAAAGTTAGGTAAATAGCTGCGGGCAGTCTTGTCGCCAGGCTTCTGTAGCGTTCCTATTAGCAACTCTGGTCATTTTATGGCAAGAAAGGAAACATGTGCGAAGTATAAAAACACGTACAACGTGCCTATGGTTCATTTATGTGAATGATTGTATAACTTCATTAGAATTTTAATCAAATGATAGATGATAAATTTCACACTAAAACGAATGGCAAAAATGATTAAAATAAAAAATGTCACAACCCACCTTTAAAATGACTTAACTGTCCCCATTATATTGCAATTAATCTAATTATCACAGTTTACATTAAAATAACGCTCGCTTAGCTACTTACGCTACAGTATTTGAAAACATAGACATAGCCTTCCTTAAAACTAAATTAATAAATAACTTATAAAATGTATTTATTAAGTGCATTGCGAAAGCACTTATTATAATCGTAGGTAATTCATATTTTACATTTCATTTAGTATAACAAGTCCTTTACAAAAATTTAAGAATAAAACCTAACAAATTGTTTTGTTTATAACTATAATAAAATTCTTAGTTGAAGTTATTTCAACAAACTAACACTAGCCATCACACCAATGGCACGAGGGGAGCACGCGCGGTTGCGCACATTAAGTAAAACAGTCGCGAGTCAGTGACGCGGAGATCAGTCTATACGTTGTAGGGAAGGTATCACAATCAGCCGGCTAATGGCTACTGGCTATTGGCTACACGGTGGTCTCATTGCGGCGCAGCGGCTGCAGCTCGCGTTGTAGGTCGTTATAGTATTCGTGGTCCGACATCGATTCTTCTTCCGCCGAACGTGGTAAGAACTTACTGTTCCCCGGCCGAGGAGTATTTTCCCCGCCGCTCCCTTCGCTTACGCACAGCGACTCGAGCGGCACCGGCTCCGTCGGAATACCCAGCGTCTGCGCCGCGATATTCTCATCCGACATCAAATATTCCGGATTGTCCACACAACCACGCTTTGTACCCACGAACGTACTAAATCGCAATTCCTTCACGTCCTGACCCTCGCTGGCCTCTCCTATCAAATCCATGTACGCTGAAGCGTTCTGGTTGTGCTGTGGCGATGGCATGAGGTAGTCGTCTTCGTCGAGCGGCAAGTTAAGCTTCAAATTGCCTACTTGAGCTTCTTTTGTTTTCGTCATACTGTCGAAGTTACCATCCACTGTACCATCAGGCCTGAGCTTCATCGGATCGCTGCAGTATCTCGAGCTGGAGCTATCGGAAGCGCAGACTCCGTTGTTGTAATAGTGACGAACTTCTGTACCGTCGGGATTGATTGCTTGATTGTACCTGAGAAGTTCACGGTCCCAGGTCTCGGGCCGAATAGAGCCGTCAGGCGTCGCACTTTCAGCATTGGTTATATTGTTGGCCCATGACGAAGATGTGCAGGGTTTCAGAGAACTGGTCTGCGTCTCCACACCTCCACTGGTAGCTGAATGTGATGAGGCTGTGCCAGGCACAGCTTTGAACTTAGGTTGCAGGTACTCATCAGCTTCGACTAAAGGTTCTGGCCCTTCCAACGCCGATGAAATGTTCCTTATCAATTCCTTCTCATCCTGAAATTTACAGAAATACATTGATTACAAAAAAGATTACGATAGATAGGTAGTCACATGGTAGTAGGAGGGTAACGAACGAGAGGCGTTTTCAAACAGTCTAAATCTAGATAGTAGGAATAGATTGACCTTGAAGAATTTAATCTGTAATGGTGTATTTGTTACTTCGGTAGCTTTTATCAGGCCTGGATTAGTCTATAGAAATAATAAACAATGTTTTTAATTACCTGAGTAGAGTAAGATGGCAATCGCATGAATTTGTCCCCTGGAATGACAAGGTAACGACCAGGATCTCGCGCCATCTCTGCAAATTTCTCAGCCAGTTCCTTGAAAGTGGGTCTGCTGTCTGCATCTAGCATCCAACATCTTATCATTATACAATAGATATCCAACGTGCATATACTCGGTTGTGGGAGCTTTTGTCCGTTCTCTATCAGTTCCGGCACATTTCTCGCCGATATGTTTTCATACGGTCGAGCACCGTAACTCAAAATCTCCCATATCGTAACGCCAAATGCCCACACGTCACTCTTATGGGTAAATATTCTATGCTGGATACACTCTAGCGCTAACCATTTAATCGGCATCTTGCCTCCAGCAGCTTTGTACTCGTCTTCATTTATATCTAATAGTTTTGCTAAACCAAAGTCTGTTATTTTAACACTGTTCGGAGTTTGTACTAATACATTTCTTGCAGCTAAGTCTCTGTGCACTAATCGTTTCTCTTCTAAGTACGCCATACCGCGGGCTATTTGAGTACACCAATTCAAAAATGCTTTTGAACCTATCTTTTCTTTGTGGGTTCGGACGTAATCTAGTAAGCATCCAAGTGGCATCAGTTGCGTGATAAGCATCATTTGGTTCGTCATGCAAACAGCTAACAATTGAAGTAGATTAGGGTGTTCAACGCTTGCCATGATATATGCCTCTTCTAGAAATTCTTTGCTCGAGTTGGTACCCGAACCTTCTTTTAAAACTTTAATCGCTACTGGGACTTTTACATTTTCTCCTTCTGGCACCCAGACGCCTTTATACACTTTCCCAAAAGCACCAAATCCTAGCATGCCTCCTCTACGCAATTCAGCTTCTTTGACAATGCGCAATTTAGCTAGATTTGGTTTCGCGTTAGTTGGACGTAAAGGCTCATTGTCTTCGCAGCCTGTAAGTACCATCGTCATTTTTACAGCCTCTTTCTTGGCTTTAGCTTTTTGTCTGCATGTGTAACCAATTATGCCTAGTATAATGAGCATTACACAAGCTAATACTAATATAATTACTAAAAATGTCGGCGTTCTCGCTGCTTGTGGAGGTAAACCACTCGTCATTTCCGAGCAGTACGGTTCATCAATCGGATCTTGTAGTTGTTCATCAAAATAAATTTTATATGGCATATTTTCAGGACAAGTGTCTGTACAATTGAACGATGGTTTGTCATTGGAGTCAGGGTCGTCCTGAAAGACTTTGAGGTTGTAACATTTAATGCAATCCATCGAGGTGGGGCCGGTACATCCTTTACATTCGCGATGACAAGCCGTACATATTCTGCTGATGTCATCTGTGTAGTGATCAGCAGGACATTCTTCTTCACATTGATCGCCTCTTTTGAATCCGTTACATACTTGACAAACTTGCTCATGGATACCAAATCCAGTGCACTTGCGACATAACGGATGACATTTTCTACAAACTATTTTGACCTTGTCTTCTAACAGTTTTACATTTCCAACCCATTCGTTATAATACCCATCTGGACACGATTCATATTCGTCGAGACAACTTTCAACTGTCGCTTCAATGCTGATTATGGCCTTTTTGCAAGAATTGCATCCTCCTGGCCCAACAGTGTTAGCGGGGCCAGTGCACTTCTTATCGCAGTTTCTGTGACAGGGTAGACAGGTACCGTTTTCTGAGGGATACCTAGTATCTGGGCATTCAATCACGCAGTACGGTCCATCTCGGAAGTGCTTGCAACGGGTACAGTTCGCACGGGTAGGTCCTGTGCATCCGTCCAGACATTCTGAATGGCATTCCTCGCAGACGTTTGGTCCGGATTTGTACAACCTGGAATTACAGCAAAGTAAAACGTAAATATATTTCGTAGAACATAATTAAGTAAAGTGAACTTGATTAGAGAGAAGGTTGTATTTTGTTGTAGAAACTGAATCTAAATACACAATGAAGCTGAAACGATCGGCCGTCGAACCGGTAAGAAGCTGCCCACACGTAATTCGGTTTTGTTATGGTAATGCGACTGCCAGGTTTGATGAAGGCTACCACCGCACGCACAGTGGTCATGACGGCAGCATTATACTAATACGTATTAATATTTCTAATATTCAACATAATTATCCCACGTTCGCATAATATTCGATTCTCAAAATATGAGATTCTTAAAATATTAGGTTATCCTAATATTATTATTTGTAGTAGTAATTGCAAATAGAATTTCGAAATTAATAGCTTGTATGTACCTACCTATGCTGTAAAATAAAAACAGGACTAGCCGAGCGTAGCAGATTATTCAAATAACCCTGCAGACTCTTAGTTACAGTATTGATCTAAATTCTGCACATCCTATAGAAATTTAAACGTTTCGTGGTAAGAAAATTCTGTGTGAAGATTTTGCACTTTTGTTTGTTTTTCGGGACTGTAGGTTATTCTGTTTCTTTTTTTTTGTTATTCTAGTAAATTGTTCTAAAAATTTGCTGTGAGCTCATCTTATTAATATTGTCGCAATGCATTACAAAAAATAGAGCTACTAAACCTACCCAGGTTGTAGGCTGCAATTCTGTATGCAGGTCTCGCCAAACTTGTAGTTGCGGCAAGAAAGGCACTGGTCAGGGCCTGGGCCCCAGCATCCGTCCGCAGAGCATTCAGGATCGCATGTCAAGTTTGCTTTTTCTGTTGAACAGTTTTTGGTTAGACACAAAATTGAAACTAAAAAGACACCAGGAAAAATATGGACTAGTAATTAATTAAGAAAAATGACTTTAGAGTTCCTGCGTGTCATAAAAGGCTTGTATTTCGCTTTGCTGTAGTTATTAGTTAGGTTAGTGTAGTGTGAAAAAGTATTACAAGAAAAATAAACATTCGCTGGCAATATCGTTTGTCTAATCCGTCAGTCGTTGTTCGATAATGGATATGAAACAATCGCAATTGCAATAATAAGAAAAGTATTGAATCTACATTGAGGATCCTCAAACAAAAGATAACGCTAAGCTAACTCACCACAACTCCGAAGATCACCATTCTTCTGAATGATTTGCTTGTGATCCTTCGATTTAACTAATTTCTTCCAAGCTATGTTTTCAGCAAAGCACAGGTTTCTGTTCTCCATAATTGCAATAGCTCCGGAGTTCACTTTCTTCAAGGACTTCAACCCGAGCGACTTGAGAGAAGTCTTGACGATGTAGAGAGAAGCAAAGAGGTTCTCAACGACTTGCCTTCCTCCGATGACTTCCAGATTACGGAAGTATGAGAGAGATGTGAATTTCGGATGGTGCGCCTGGACGTTCAAGTAGCCAGTGACCTCCCGGACCGTGCTGAACACCTCCAAAGCATCAGGCTCCATTTTATCATAGTGCTCACCAAATGTATAGTCTGGGTAAATCTGTTGGAATCCGGTAAAGGTGTTTTCTAAAATCTCAATGGAACCGTCTATTATTGTGCAATCTCTAAAACTTTCTATGTTTCCAGAATGTATGGACTTTTCCGCTCGGCAAGTCTTCGGGCAAGTAACGTTACAAGGCAGACATTCGCCATTCACAGCCGTTTTGTTGGGTGGACAACTCCTCACACATGCTCCGTTGTCCTTCAGGAGGTGTTCGGGACAATTTCGCACACATGTTGCACCATATGCATATTTCCCATTCGGATTTGGCTCCCAAGAATATGTCGTAGGGTTGTATATTTGCATTGGCGGACATTCTTGCGAACAAGTGCCCTCATCGTAAAAGTTCCGACAAGCGAGACATTGACTCGGTAGGGGGCCCCTACAGCCCCCCGCACAAAACGTGTTGCAGCAGTCCCTCGGATTTGGGCCAAAACAGCGTCCCTGAGCACACTGAGGGCTGCAGTTCGTTTTTGAAAATTTCTGGCAATTTTCAGCACCCTCGCCCCAGCAGCCGGCCTCACAGCTGGCGTGGCATCGCGGGCAATCACGTTCTGGTGCCGAAAAGTTATACACGTAAACATAAGTGGCGTTCACACCGGTAATAATTTCCTCCCAATTTATAGTCTTTACGTGGCAGAGGTTGTAGTTGTTGTAAATGCCGACGCTGCCGCGGAGGACGTCTCGTAGCGCCGGCAACTCCAGAGTGAAGGCTGTGGACATGGTGACCATCAGGGCAAACTCCTCTTCCCTCACATTCAACTTGAAAAGCGTTCGCCCTCTGATGATCTGCAGTTGCGGCAAGATGATTTGGCGAACGTTTACATGCGATATCAGCACATATCCAGTCACTTCCCGGATATACTTGAGGAATGACAAGTCCATAGAGTCGTTCTGAAGCCATGTCAGCTCGAGGTTGCCGTCGACGTAGGTACAGTTGGAGAAGCGATCTCGAAGATTCCGGTAGTGAGTGTCCCGATTCGAGGGGACTGACATCCGACCGTTGGTCCCAATGCATACTGGAAATAAAGAAAACAGTAACTTAAAAAGCGAGAAAGAATCTAACAAATCGAAGGAAAATGTACTTATAAGTTAGTCGGAATTCCTAAGTCTTTACTTGTACGGCAATAAAACAATATTTATTTTAGGTCGAATGATCGACAAGTTAGGAGCTGTTGCGTCTAGCGAAGAGGCGGGCCGTGTGGGCGGGCTCTAAAGCCAGTTCCTACCACCGCGCTACACCCAGCACCGCTAGCCATCAGAAAACTACTGATCCATTATACAACGCGCCTTTTGCCTATGACACAAGTCGAACGTTAACCGTAAGCGTCAATGTAAAATAAACAGAAAAGCGATTCAGATTTGAACTCGTTACCGAATAGGCATTTACCGTTGGACAGCTTGTTTTTACAACAGTTGTATTGTAACTATTTAAAGTTTTAATGTTGTGAGACAAGGTACGAATACGTGATCGTTTTATTTTATTTAAGACAATGGATTTGGAAGGAATTTCCGAATTCTTAAGGTATCGATCTTTATAAAATTGAAAAACATGTTGTGTGTACCTACGACTTTTTTAACGCAAATCTGCTTTGTAGGTGAAAATTGTCGAGGCCTTTGCCCTGCCAATGTAACTATGTAGACAGCAAGCACAAGTTTGATCTTAATATAAAAAAAAACATTCCAAAATTTACCTGCTCCTAACATTAAATTAACGTAAACTGGTGTGTCCAACCAAAGAATAATAGGACAGCTTGGAATGGATCTTTAAAAGCGCTGCAAGGTATTCAAGGTGCAAAGAAAATTTTACCTGCTCTAGTCAAATAATAGACTCTTTTTTGCTTTAGTCGCTTACACAGTGTCGCGTTGCAGTCATATGATACGATCTCATATATAGAAATGCTTTTCTTTACTCAGTGTTTTAAGCAGGTTTCTGGAGATTGAGGAAAAAACACGATACGTTGTCATCTTATACGGACGTTTTAGTATTTCGGAGAAATACAAACTCACGGCTGAGATTTACGACCTGTGACTCGAACAGCCGGGGTGTGGGCTTCACTCAAAGCTGTGCTCGCTCACATTACCTACATTTTCAAGGCCCCGACTTAGCTCAAGACAACGCATGGTCTGTTATTTAACCATTCGCCGACGAGTACAAGTACAAATAAATCTCTGAACTTTCGAAAATGCCACCCATGCGGGACAACAACCGCCCAATCTTAAAACACTTCGGATCAGCTCCAAATGTTGCACCTAACACATCCTACGCACATGCAACCGATTTGAGATGTCACCGGCCTGTTGGAGCGAGCATGTGATTTATGAAATTTCAATTTGGTGGTTTTATGTGTAGGTAGTAGAAACTCGGTGTCCGGTCGACCCAGTTGGATTGCGATGACATACGAGATAGAATTGAAGTGTGGAAGTTACGTTGCGCTCACTGAGCTTGTTTGATGACTGGTGTCGGTACGTGGTCGGTACACTAAATTATGCGACAACCGACTGCCATTTACAAAGAGAAATGTTACTGCTGACACGTGAATCACTTTATGATTTTGCATTAGCCTATTGTGAATTTCGTCAGTTGTAAATTATGAAGCAGCTGCGTTGTGAGAGTGGCCTAAATGTAGTTTTAAACTGTTCATAAATGAGCCGGTTATGTGGCATAAAAGGTATCTTGTTTGCAAGTTTCCTTTCGACAGATAGCCGTCTCGCGGAGATCGTCCTTCTTGGGCAACAGTCGCTTGTGTAAGCGACCGAGCGCGGCGGCCGACTGGTTTGTCCCGGCCCAGTGTTTTTATCCACTTACTTGCATTCTGAAGCTTTGGAACCAGTTCCTACCCTGTACCATTTCATTCTGGTTACGCGACCTTTCACTACAATTCCTTATTGTACGCTGTAGAATGCTGCTTAACCATCGTGCCCGGTTACAAAGATTGTACTTGAGGCGGCGTTGGAAGTAAGCAAGTTCGAGACATTTCCGTGCGATGGTTTCGAAAACATTGCCACGATTTTCCAGGAAAGTGAAATATTTTTTGCGTTAAACGCGATAAATAACGATTGTTGAAAGTTCGTAATGAGTTCACATTATACATATAAGTGAACAATTCGGCAATGGTAGCGCAACTGGTCCTGTTAATAGTAGATAAGAAGAAATAAGCCTCTCGTTTACGATGATAAATTCAAAAACATACTTAACTACATAATATACATTAAGACACGCTCTTCTCCCAAACGGAGTGATCAGAGTTTGAGTAAGCTCAACAAGATCCCAAAACTAAAACCGCTACGGAAATATTTAAAGTACCTAAACAAGTAGACGAAGTTGCGGAGAGAAATGCTTGAGCTTAGTATCGTTCTTTGAGATAAAACTTTATCACAACAATATTTAGCTTAAACGACAACATAAATATATTTTTAAGGTAAAATAGTAAGCCTATGCGCTATTCCAATGTGTAAAAATAAAATTGTTAAGTTTCAACAAATTTCGTTTTTGCTTAAAGTAGTATCAAACAATGTTTCGATACAAGATCATGCATCCATCCTTACAAACAATTGAGTTTATTATAGGTATTGATGATGATGATGTTGGTTACGATAAACAAATCTATGATGAGAAATTTTATTTGATTCTTTATGTGTGCTTTTGAATGTCATATTAAAAAAGTTTTTTTTTCTTTATTTACTGTTTGTACAGGCGCGATATTCCTTATTCTTAGGTTTGAACAGTCGAGTAATTTGTCTCTTTAAGAGGCTCCAGTAAAAGTGATGTGCAATTGAACATTCTTTTGGTTATTGTGCAACGCCCGGCACACAGCCTTGTGTGCAGCAAATATGGACTTGTTTTGGGCATGTCTCGCTATGCCATAAGATTTTGACATGGTTTAACAATCATTATGGGCAGGGTTGCGCAAGCCATTTATGTTTTTATTTTCTCGATGTTCTCCCTAAATAATGTATAAGCACGCAGTTCCTAGTCAAACGTTCGATGCACGGTTCAGACGCAATGCGTTTACATTCTTAACTGAATATTATATACCATTTACCTATAGTAATAAATAACTATTATTTCACAATACGAAATTACCCGATTGCGTGAAAAACTGTTTTAATGACGTCTTTATTTTTAGAATTTTTCATTCTTAATTACGTCTCCGCTCGCGTTCTTCCCGTGTGGGAATGAGGTATTTTCCCGCGGTAAAAAGTAACCTATGTCACACCTCAATACTCTCCATCCTTTCAAAATCAAGTCAATTGGTTGCTTAGTTAGGGCGTGAAGAACGACAAACAAACACAATTTCGCATTCATAATATTAAGTATGGATGATATGCCTCAAAAAATCCTACAACTTATTGTTTCTTTTTATAATTTTGATATACCCAGTGTCACTCTCACTATTAGGTTAAAATCCATAAGGACGTTAGGCAGGCAGGCAGTTGGGTAAAACTGCATTGCATCTGATGAATGACGATGCATGCCTGCCTTTATCTAACGATGGGGATGACGCGTATACATAACACCCGTATACCTTATAGATTTCAATTTTTTTATAATGTAAACTTACCAGTTATGTAAATAAACAGACTTACCAATTATTTACTGTGGCTGGATTGTGATCGCAGTTTTTGTTCATTACACATACATCACTCCTCGTACGATACTTACGGGAAGAGATGGATTATTTCACATAAATTTCAACTAATTCAAAAACTATTTCCATTAAGCAGCAATACACTTAATGTAAATTCCATTTTGAGGAACTAATAGAGCATGGATATGTTAAGAGCTGTTAAATACTAAGAAACCGGATTTTTAATGGTTTCCAGTTATGTTGATATTTGATATCTCATACTCTCTTAAAATTTAGTTGTAACTAAGGGTCAAAAACCTGATACTTATATGTGATTTTGTCGTTCTGGAGTCAACGTTTTTAGTTCGTCTTTGTTTTGTCCTAACGTAACTTACTTTAGATTTTAAAATTATGTTATTTATATAATAAGAAGAAGATGATTTTACATGTGTTATTCTTAATAAAGTGTTTTTATACATTTTATTTATTTTGAAGTTCCCACAGGAACACAGGGCATGTAAGTCGTTCGAAATAATATGATTTTAAAGAATATTCAAAGTGATAGATTTGTGGGACAGAGCGGCGGTGGATAAGTGGCTAGGGCCGTTGACTTATATTCGGAAGTTCGCGGGTTCGAACCTCTGCGCGTACCAATGTGTTTTCGATTTTCGAACTCCTAAGTACGTTGTGGTTTATTCGATGCGCTTACGGTGAAGGAAAACATCGTGAGGAAACCTGCACACACCTGTGAAGTAATTCAAGGGTTGTGTGTGAAGTTGATCGACCCGGGGCCAGTGTAGTCGACAAGGCCTATTCACCCTGATTTCAGGGCAGGCTCAAGCCCCTCGGTGGGGACATATATGAGCTGTCGATGAATGTGGGGACTTTTCATACAAGGTCATATGACCCCAATCTAATAGCACAGAATACCAAATAGTACCTACTAATAGTCTCATGTAGATATGGTAGACACAAAGCAAGTATAAAACATTTAGTGTGTTTTTAAAGATCAAAAGAGAATAATTACATAGGTAACAGAGATGTAAAACTGACCTACACAGTCAAAACACTACATCATGTATGCACCAGTCCCGTGAATAAGAAGTACATTATAAAGTATAAATTTGCTGTTATGAAAAGCGATATGCAAAACAATGGTCGAAAAACAACATTCATGTTCTTGCTTCAACTGTTAAGTGGTTCCAACGTTCAGAAGTTTTGGGTTCAATTCCTGAGTCATATAAAAAGGGTTTATGGACTATTTGATCGTAAGACCTTATAAAATTATACATATTTTATAGCGTTTTCCACGTCTAACTATTGAACCGTCTTTATACATTTAATAATTTTGTACTACTTTTATGTGGTGACAGTGGGTGACATCTTATACTCCAAACTAGGCAGCGGCTGTACCTAGCCTCCCTAGATATCCCCTAATATATTTTGATACTACTCTGTTATATTTAAGTTTTTGGTTTTATAAGATGGTTTATATGATTTTCGACTTAGAATTGAGGTCTTAGAATGTGCAGTAGCGTACCGCTGTATAACCAACTACATTGGATTGTTTAATGAATAATACTTAATTTACTATTGTTCTCATATTTCCTGATTAGATAAATACCTACTGAAATTGTCATAGATTTTCTAGAAAAAAAAGGCATTTATAACGCAGTATAACATAGAAGTACATATATATATATGAATAGTACCAACTGTTACATGAATAAATGATACAGGAAGGTAAGGAAGATACAGAAAAAAAAAAAACTTTTAGACCATTTTAAAACTGCATCGAAAAATAAGCAACAGAAAAATACACTTAGAATAAATACATCAACAGTTGTTTGTGCATCACACGTCAATCAGAGGTAGGTGGAAAATCACCTCAGACATTATTCATGCGTTTACGCTTACATTACTGCCTTATGCAGCCTCCAGCCTCCTGCTCGCCTTGGCCAAACAATAACGACAATTTATGTGAAAACTTTACTGCATTGCAATACAACAAATAGCTGGTCTATATGCTACGCTAATTTTATTGCGCGAACATAAGTATCGGGCTTGTTTAGGAATCATTATATCAGCCGAAACACATCTACTTGTACTTGTTTCATAAACCCTGGTTTCTGAATTACTGAGCAGCCTGAGGCTTCTCACATAGTTTATGTAACGACTACATCCGCAGATAGTAGCCGGGACCAACGGCTTTAGGTGTCTTCCGAAGCATGGGATCATCTTTCTTTTCGCACAATCAGGTGATTCAGCCTGCAATGTCTTAACCAAACTAGGGAAAGTCTCACAAAGTGATACATATTTGTTCGAAATGTGAGGTGAGAGTGTTTTCCACTTGCCCACGAAGGCTTGTAAATAATTATATTCGCCAAGCACCCGGTCAGTACCACACACCACACACCACAGCCTGCTACACACTCCGTTGCTGGATAACTATTCTGTATGGGAGATTCAACTTTATTTTTTGGTTTCTGGGTAATGGAATAGTAATTATAATCTTTATTTATTTTTTAACAAGCCAGTACATACTGTCATTAGATTTCACAAACAATCTAATAGCTACAAAAGTTAAACAGATCAAACTGATAGTATTTTAAATAGGAAACCCTGAGCTATAAGCGCTAACCAAGCAGCATAGGATACATTTTTTCTGATATATTCTGTGGCACAGAGAACAAACATTGAGCTAAGACGGTTGTTATTTTTTTTATTAATCATCAAAAAAGGTTCCTAGATCTCCTTGCGCTGCCCTGCTGGCTGCAAAGTTTTTACCAAGTTATTTAAAAAATGTTAAAGTTTTAAATGCTATAATACAGTATGTTATGTACAATAAAAGTCTAATTAGTTTTCACACTTCGTTTCTATGTTTGTATAAAAAAATTCGTGTGCACACAATGTTTAGATAGATATTTATTTATCATGGCTTTGATTTAGTAATAGGTACAATTCTTAATTGATGTATTTGATTAAAAAAATGATAAACCGAGTGTTTCTATGTATGATACACATACTTATATAAACAAAACGACATAATATAAATAAAATTCGAAACTTGAAAAATAGTTACTGTTCATAATGATACTCTAAAGTTCATGTAAAAGACATCAACGCAGAATCAACCATATCAAAAATATAGCCAAGTTTCTGCCGAATAAGTATAAAAAAGTTGGTATAACGGATATCCTAGTTAAGTTTTTAAATACCAACATTCCGAATGATGTTTTTGGTTTTAACAAATTGAGTTTTAATACAAATGGTGACGCGAAACGTGACATTGTCAATACTGGACGGTACTTATAGTTTTTTTGTTAAATATCCCGCATTGTTACAATCACATTATTTCCTTATCTTACTAATATTATAAAGAGGAAATATTTGTATTTTTGTGTGTGTTTTTCCCGTGGGAATGAGGCATTTTCCGGTAAAAGGTAGCCTATGTTACTCGTGAATGTAGCTTTATAATGGTAAAAGAATTTTTGAAATCGGTTCAGTAGTTTTTGAGTTTATTCATTACTAACATACACACAAAAATACAAATCTTTCCTTTTTATAATATTAGTAGGACTAGCTCTGCGCGCCGCGGCCCCGCCCGCGTTAACAGTTTTCCGGTAGAAATTAGATATTTTCCCGCGGTGATAGGTAGCCTATTTTCTTATTTTTTTTAATGTAAGAAGCTTCCACGAAGTTTAAGAATATATTTAAAAAATAATGAATCGATATAGCTTTCCTCAAGTTATGGCGTGACCTGTAGAAGGTATAGAAATCTATCTTTTATATAACCCCTATGATTGCCTGGTCAAATATATACTACTATTACATTAGTTATAATATGCAGGACTATGGCATCGCCCTCTGTCGAGAAAATCACCTATTCATCCCAGTTGCTGTTGGTTCACATTTCGCTGGAATACATAATATCTATGCAACGCTAATATCAATATTCTGTCAATACTCGTGAGTTCAGAAAGGCTGGCTTGGTGTGGCTTAGTCCAATTCTGACAGGCCAAACATATTTCGGAATCACCATCTTAACAATGGTTTCTCTAAGAACCATGATGTGTGTAGTATTTAAACTGCGTCGAGTTAATCCCCCGCGCTAACACACTCCCATACAATCCTGTTGTTTATGGTGTGATATACTGGCTCGGGCAGTAGGTATACAAAAACAATAGTCCTTTCAAAGTTCCTTGCTCGTGGACGCCATAAGGCCATAACTAGTGATGTGTCGTTTTAAATATTGTCAAAGTAGGAATATCAATGTGAATGTAAGAATTAAGAAAGATACTTTCAGATTAAGGCTTACTATTCGGATCTAATTCGTGGAGTCCGGTCTTATCCAGAGCCCAAGCGAAACTTTTCCTTTGGGAACATTCCCACTTCGGGAATAATCCTGAAATCGGCACATCACTAATGCGTAACGAACGACACTTTTGAAAATACACAAATTTCAATGGAACTGTATTGTTAATATACGATGACGTCAACCGAAGTTAACGTAAACTTTAACTTAATATTTGAAAGGCAAAAAAATGCGATCTCGAATCGTTTTGTTATTGGTGTGGGATTCAATGTTACTGTTTTTCTTTGCTCATTTCATACTGTTGTATGTTTAGTAAGATTTTAATATATTTTGTGTTTTTATATAAATTTCGTCTATTTTAAATTGTACCTTTCTACCTATTCATACGTTTGTTTATGCTTTGATTGACAGTATGTTAATAATATTTTTATACTAAACAATATAGTCTTTACTTTTGAGGAATACGTACACAAAAGCTCAAAGGTTCGAGTGGCGATGTTGCGGCTTCATTCTGTGAGTTGAAAGGTATACAAAAGACAACTTCTGTCTCTCTCCCACACGTTGGACCTCCGACTCACGACGTGAGATGATAAGATAATATCTTTACGGAAGAAAAAAATAAGCTTTTCGTTCCTTAGATTTGTCTTATATTTTAGAGATTAAGTTTTATGTAAGTAGAAATGTTTAGAAAGAGAATCACGTGTTCTATATTATAGACGATTAAATATGAAAAATCCAAATAAATATTTATCCCAAATTGTAAACGTTGATGGATTTTGTAAAAAGTTAATGGATTTTGTAAAAGTAAATGCAAAGTGGCGTATTTTTGCAAATAAATGTTGATCGTAATGTTTAAATAATAAGTGACGTCCAAATTCGCCTACGTCATGGCGTACAGTGGTACTAGCAAAGCCTCCGAGGCCTGCTCAGAGCGGATTGTGTCGGCGCTGGCCTTAATACGAGCTCCCATCTATACGCATATAAGGCAACGCGTTTGTTGTTCCAAGATAAGCTCTGTTTATTTAATACCAGCGATTAGATCGTACCCTGGCTTTATTCCTTACTGTTCTATGAAGGAATTTCTTACTCAACTAGTACTGTTTCTTGATAGCATTTCAAGTTTTAACTACTTGATCCTTATCATGTGTTGTTTTCCTTACATCATCAACTGCTCTGTTTATCACCAACTACGAGTAACTTCACCAGAATCAGATTTGAAACTTTCACTGAAGATATTTGAAAGTATCGCAGGTGATCGAAGAATTTGTAGGTTCACATTGAGCTTAAAAGCCGTGGGCGGCACTTACTCTTTCCCTTAACGAACTCCGAATGTTTGTGTCGCTGCAGCACGGCGTGGTGCGTGCGGTGGGGTCGCGCTGCTCCCGCGCACCCGAGCGCGCTGAGGCACACACACCAGAGGAAAACACGCGCAGCAGTCATGCTGCGACATCACTCGCGACGCTGGGCACACGACCGCGCGGCACTAACTTCCATCGTGGACTGACCCGCCCGGTTCGAGCGATCGGCGCCCGCGCAACCACAGACGAAAAAGCCTCCAGAGGCGGCAGCGCGACGCTTGTTTGGGCGGGAAAAGTTTAAGTCACTTCGATAACTTTGTTAAATAGTTTACGTGACAGGTATGCATGGATAGCTTTGGTCTTTGGCTGTATAAGCTCTCAAAATCCATACAATGCACGGCATTATTCAAGAAGAAGTTTATTTATTTGCGTTAACTTGACTTTTCATTTCGATTTTGATTGCTGAATGTACACATACTATTTATCATAAAATAATATGAGATTGTCCATCATCCGATGCTATCATATAACAAATATGTAGGTATGTATCAGGAAAAAGTGCAAAGACCACCAGCAACTATTTAGCTTCAATAGAGAGCCGGAACATTCCAACGTGTTCAAATTTTCTAATATAAGGCAACGCTTTTGTTGTTAAAAACAAACAACAACCAATGTTTAAAAACAAATTAATTAAAATTTAATAATGTTTGCGGCTGAAACCGGCGTAACCAATCTATTTTCTGTAATCTATACTAATATTATAAAGAGGAAAGGTTTGATTGTTTGTTTGTTTTTTTGTTTGTTTGTTTGTTTGCATCGAATAGGCTCCGAAACTACTGAACCGATTTCAAAAATTCTTTCACTGTTGGGAAGCTACATTCACCCTGAGTAACATAGGCTAAATTTTATTTTCAAAAAAATTAGGGTTCCTGGCTAAAAGTTCAATAATGTAACACAAGATGTAAAAAAAAACGTAAAATATTCCTAATAATTGAAAATGCTCCGAAACTACTGAACCGATTTTGGTGAAACTTGGCACAAAGTTAGAATAGACCTTAGGAAAGAACATAGGCTACAATTTACCGCGGGAAATTTCCTCAATCCCACGGGAAAAAACGTTAAAGCGGGCGGAGTTGGCACAAAGATAGAATTGACCATGCGGAAGAACATAGGCTAACTTTTACCGCGGAAAAAATCCTCATTCCCACGGGAAAAACTATTAACGCGGGCGGAGCCGCGGCGGGAAGCTAGTGATAATATAACCTAGCCCCTACACTGGGTCCTCATAGCTATGGTCTATTAAGGTATGTTTATACTTTCGGAACATATACCATAGTTTAGGGCAGGCTCGAGGCCCTCGGCAGGCATGGTCAAGTAGTTTTATAAACAGAAACGAGTTAGCAGTAACTCCGTTTCTCGTAGCTCTAGGCATGAGCTCTCTATTACAAGTTTTTTGATCCTTCCCTTAGTATTAAGGGCCGGATTTCAAAAATTAAATGGCATTGGCCACAGTACAACTGAAATTTGCTAGACTGAGACCAACGTCAAATGAGATGAGCTCAGTGCGGGAGCGAAATAATATTTGGGGGTCATGAAATCGCCGAGACCAAACGATAGCGAGTTTTAAAAACCCTCTAGCTCCATCTGGCGGCGCCGCCTGACGATCATTTTCCCTACTGAAGCGGAACTATGGACTGAGTGTAAATACGAAAGGGTGAGAAAAACCCCTGAAAGTTAAATATACAATGTTGTTCCAATGTTCCAATGTATGGGCCCATAGATCAAAACAAAATTGATCATAGATCAGAACTTAATATCAATTTGTCAGTGTTTTTCTATAGAACAAAAATAAACAGGAAAATCTGAGCGCTTCGGTCTTGAGTTTCCACCTCAAATATAAAGAATAGGAATAATTTTGTAATTGTTCTTTGTTGTATACATCTCTCAAATAAATAAATAAATAGGGAATTACGAGACCTAGAAAAATATCATAGATGTAGTTTTATATTAACAGTGTAATATTAGTATTAAAGTCAAAGTATTATTTTTCGTCCTGGGTACCAGAAGTTTGAAAAACAAAATTTATTTCGTTATGGGGCCTACAGGTGCTAAGTGGCGCCCCCACCCTTTAAAAAATAATAACTCGAGAAATAATAAATATTTCAAAAATCTAGAACGGCGAGGAACGAAACGGTGTTCGGTAGGATTTACATACGATTATATGGAAAAATTGCGAAAAGTGGCCGTTTTTCCATCTATAACTACTAGCGAGATATAAACTAATATTATAAAGAGGAAAGGTTTGATTGTTTGTTTTTTTGTTTTTTGTTTGTTTGCATCGAATAGGCTCCGAAACTACTGAACCGATTTCTAAAATTCTTTCACTGTTGGGAAGCTACATTCACCCTGAGTAACATAGGCTATATTTTATTTTCAAAAAATTAGGGATCCTTGCTAAAACTTCAATAATGTAACCCAAGGTGTGAAAAAAATACGTAAAATATTCCTAATAATTGAAAATACTCCGAAAGTACTGAACAGATTTTGGTGAAACTTGGCACAAAGTTTAAATAGACCTTAGGAAAGAACATAGGCTACAATTTACCGCGGGAAATTTTCTCATTCCGACGGGAAAAATAGTTAAAGCGGGCGGAGTTGGCACAAAGATAGAATAGAGTCTATTCTATCTTTGTGTCTGTATTCAATAGACCTTGCGGAAGAACATAGGCTAACTTATACCGCGGGAAAATTTATCATACCCACGGGAAAACTATTAACGCGTGCGGAGCCGCGGCGGGAAGCTAGTATTTAAATACTTTTAATTAGCTTGTTGCATGTAGATCACGAAAACTTCAATGTCTTATTAAGATTAAATCTCTCTCATGTCTATCTGAAAAGGGTGGCTGGCACGACTGTGCCTCTCCGCGATGGGGGCACTCAGATCTAATTTCAAGTCAGATGATCACTCAGACAAATGTGAAAAAAAAAAAGTGATTCTTATGGTAAAACCATGGTAAAATAAAATTAAATACTGCCGAATCTAACCGTAATTCGCTCTGTGGCCGGTGAGTTGCCCTCTCAGGTACAGGTAAAGCCGAGAAGGACGCAGGTACGCCGCCGCCGTCTCCGCTCCAACCGTAAACTCAATAAGTTAAGAAAAGCCCGTAACAGAACCCAAAAGTCTTTTACTAGTTGATCCATTTTAATATTTAAAAAGCAATTTTAATTTATTTATGATTTTTTTGACAGTTCCTTGTAAAGTTAGAAGAAGTTAGTGTTAACCTAACAAGTTTGATTAAGCTCAAATCAGGTGAAGCTCTATGTCCAAAGAAGTGGAGTATGTATGTTTTATTTACTTAAAATAATGTAGACGTATTGTATCGTAGTGCGATATCCGAAAAAATATCTCATACATAAACACACGATAAAAAATACATAATATAAAAAATACCATTTAAAAAACTATTCAATCATGTTAATATGATTGTCAGTAATAGTATTAATTATAGATATTTTAAAAGTTTTATTATAATGGTTTTTCTAATTATACGAACTATCAAATTTTACTTCTTTTTCGGGTGTAAAATTTCGAATCGTCTGTCTTAATTAATTAGCTAAATCTGCATTTAAAAATTATACGGGAAGCTTTATTATTTTAGTCATAAAAGTAACGAATTTTTTATTAGGTTGTGTACTTCCGTTGGTATTCTGTGCTTCCGGCACAAAAAGAACAACTCTAAAATAGGAAAATATGGGCCGCAACGCAACGGCTGAAGTCCCTACTAACGCCAGTTGGCAATTATGCTTGAAGAACTAAAGAGAATCTTCACTAAAAAATTTAACCTGTATGTCCGCCTTACGATTTCGCCCGCGTTATTTTTCCCGTAGGAATGATGTATTTTCTCGCTCCTGCTAAAAGTTACAGATATTGATATTGCAGACCTAGTCCTGACAATAGAGGTAACAACAAAATGTTAATTAAGTATCCAGTTCGATACAGTCGTTCGTTAGTACATTTCAGCGATTTATTTTTATATTCTGTTTGAAAGTAACTCTGCCTGTTTGTCTGCTTTACTTTATGGCAACCAAAATATCAATAAAACGGCTGAGGGGTACGGGTTGTAAAGTTCTCTAACTAGCCCTTTATTTGTACGGAATAAAACCAAATACACAAGTGTTCGTGCAAATACAAGTGGAAAACACGTCTGGGTTAACTATCGATTACCTAATGTACTATTTGCCTGCAACGATAACTTATGCTTGTGTACATACAACTGCAAGCGCGCGTTGAACTCCTAACCAAAGTCGATTCTATTTCTCCACTATGAAGATAATATTACAAGAGTCGTTCGGTGTGTATCGGCATCATTTCTCGTTTAGTACGAGTTAGTATCTAAGCAGCTAGTAGTTGGCAGTCAATGTAGACGGGAAAATAAGTTCGTGTATGAGGTAGGTTGTTGCGGACGGCGGCGCGGCGGCGGCGGTTTAACCCGCATTCCTCCGTATTCACTAGAGCAAGCTCTCACATCACATATCTTGTGGTCGCAAGATGGACCTCAACTATTTCGAGATGTACCTATGCACTTTCTAACTACTGTTATTTCATATCAATCTACCTACACTAATACTATAAAGAGGAAAGATTTGTATTTTTGTGTGTATGTTTGTAAATTTTGTAATGAATAAACTCAAAAACTACTAAAGATAGAATAGATCTTGGGGAGTAACATAGGGTACCTTTAACCGCGGAAAAAAACCTCATTCCCACGGGAAAAGATGTTAACGTGGGTGGAGCCGCGGCGGAAAGCTAGTGTAACAAAAAAAATAATGTATTGTACTGTTAACTGATAAATAAGTGGAAATGCTAATGTTTGCAACATTATTGAAAGAAAGTATACTTATTTAATTTCCGTTGCGCTATGGTACTTTATTTATAAATTAAACAATCCAACTAATAGTATTATCTAACTCAACTTTATGGATCGATGCTAAGAGTTCTTGCAATTTATTAAGCAGGGCTGCGAAGGCAGCTTTATTGTTAGTAAATACCAGCTTCTTCTCGTAACTTCGTGTGCGTTAGATTGTCTGCTGTGAAAGTGAAATATTTTCCCGTGTAATAATTTTCCCCGTTATGACATCTGTTACTGGGTTTTAATTTTATATTTGCAAACGTTCTAGAATGTTCCGTGGTCCTTTCGAATGATCCGGAGTCTGGACTGACATATTAATTTTATAGATCCGATTGTTAGTTAGCTACTCATAGCACAGGGTATCCCAGTTTGAGGATTAGGCACACTCTTGTAAGATATAATTATGTGACGTACCCAAATAAAAACATTATTTTTTACTTTAGTTTTATAATCGACTTATTCTACGAAATTAATATTATTCCAAAATCTAAGTAAATTTTTCTGTGCCCGATTCTACTTTATAAGGCTTTCATGGTTCTACGTACATATATACAATTATTATTATGATTTGGTGTGGTGTTTAATAATAAATGTCGCTTAAAAATACTTTTAACCTTCGATCAAACTAAATAGGTAGGTACTACTTATTTTAGTCAAAGCTTTCAACATCCCTATTGAATAAGCTTCACTGGATGCAACGTTCTGTAGGCGTCACATAAGAAGGTTATGGACCAGCTAACTTTGACCTTTCGTTATTTGGATTATGTTCCTTAATGCTGAACCATAATGAAAGTTGTAGAGGTTAAAAATATTGGACATCTGCAATCGTAGTGGGAAGAAGGAACTGTAATGAAAATAATGTGTTTAACAGTCGTTCTGTGTAGTAAAGTGATTTGATTATCGATGGTACAAAACTCCTACATCGTGAAAAACATTAAAGGATATTCTAAATTCGATTTTGACAAGTAACGTTCAGTCTGTTTTTGCTATTTTACCATTTTAGTGATTTAGTCAAAGATCCTATTTTCAATAAGTAATCTCCCAGAGCTTTATATTATAACTTAGATAAAACAAAATCAATTCCACGGAGTAAATAAGTATTTTATATTTTTGTAACATTTTATTATAACGTTAGCAATAATGCGAGATTTCAGAGATTAATTATTTATTTTTCTTTTATATAAATAAATAACAACCGATTTGCCTTATCTGAAACTAGAATAGGCACATACAAAAGTGAACGCTACAGCACATTTCCCGAGTAAAATCGCTTCGTATGACATTCATATTAATTGACTTGGTTCGATTCTCCACAATGTATTGAAAAAAATAATAAAACTAGAACCACACGGCAGCAGTTGTTATTTAAATTACTACAAAATATCGAGTCGCCGGTGAACTTGACTAAACTGTTTGTACACTGAATATTGATAAGCCTTTTCGGCATAATCGCCGAACGTACTTATTATTCAGTAGACGGACACAACGCGATAAGGAACTATTTTTAAATATCTTTGGAATTAAAGAAGAGCAAGTCCACTTGAAATGGACTTCTAAGGTTACGAATTTTAAGTAGAATTATTACACAGAGTATTAAAAACAGTTGTGCAAAAAATTGTAACATAACAGAAAGACTGAAGAAATTCAGTAAAAAGAGGAATAGATTTCTCCATCATCACAATTATTTAGATAAATAGCAGCTCCGTGGCTATGTGTCATCATTAAACTAGGTACCTACTGAAAATCTGACCATTCGAAAGTGTCTCCTGTCCACATTGTAATGAAATAAACCATTGCTCAAGTATCATAATATATGAACAGCTTTTCAATTTCTTCGACATATCATTTAATATAAGCGTAACATAAAAAACATATTGTATTATACAGGGCGTCCCACAGCTATGCCACATGGAGGGAAAGTACTTTAAATATTGTAGGTAGAACATTTTACTGAAAGAAGACTTTATTTTATTTCTAAAAACTATTAAAACTGCATTCATACATTTTTTAATAATTACATGGTTGAACCGGGAATCGAACCCGTTATACGAGAAAAAAAGATATCCTGTAGTTTTATCATACCGATCGAAAGGCTTCATCATAAGGGTTATTTTTTGCTAAATAACATAGTGTCAGAAATAAAAGGAAGACTATGTATTTTAACATTTTTAATACAAAATTTATCAATTTTATTAATTGCTATGACCCCCACGCTGTTAAATACAAAGTCGCACTCTTTTGATTATTTCACTCCCTGTCTTTAAAACTACGCGACGGATTTTGGTTTTTATAGATAGAGTGATTCAAGAGGAAGGTTTATATGTATAATACATGCATAATATACTAAAGGATAACCCACAATAACCATTTTCCCGTGCGGAGCCGGGGCGGGTCGCTAGTAACCCCATGCATAAAAAAAATCTCGGCGACCACATCAAATGTTAAAATTCATGATCTTTCTTTTATTTCTGACACTATGTTATTTAGCAAAAAATAATCCTTATGAAGGAGCCTTTCGATTGGTATGATAAAACTACAGAGTGTTTTTTTTTCCTCATGTAGCGGGTTCGATTCCCATTCAACCATGTAATTATTAAAAAATGTATGAATGCAGTTTTAATAGTTTTTAGAAATAAAATAATGTCTTCTTTCAGTAAAATGTTCTACCTACAATATTTAAGGTACTTTCCCTCCATGTGGCATAGCCGTGGGACGCCCTGTATATTTTTTCTATTATTATTTTATTTATTACCATGTAAAATTTTGCACGTCGTTTGTACTGACTGAATACGCGGACTTCATAATAAATAAAATTGTGATAAGATCTTTTTGTAATGTGTGTATTCTTTGGCAAATAAATGATTTATTTCTTTCTTTCTTTCTTTATTTACCTTTTATTGAAAGTGTCAAAAAATTATTTTTTATTTATTTACACTCTGTCCCAACTCTTGTCTTTGTAACTGCATGACGGACATAATAAGGCTCCGGTCGAAGTGATTCTAAAACTACATTTAAAATATGCGCCCGTGCTTTAATTCTACAGAATTACTTAGCTTTTTTGCGTTTTTGGACGCCAAATATATTTAAGCGAGTCTCTGGCGACGTTTGGGCGAGATTTACTGCTTTGTTGGAAAAGTTGCTAGAGAGAGAGCACAACTGGCCAGAGGAGACAAAATTGTCTTCTAGTAAAAACCATTGCATGCGCTGCATTAAATAATTTTAAACTTACAGTTTAGTAATAACTGCTTTATTTATGTACGTGAATTTTCAATGTTTACTAAAGTACAAAACGTGGGTTAAGCCAAAATATGTCGAACAGATAGAATTAGAAAAAACTTTTACACTATGGAAGATAGATTCGTCAATTTTGCGATAAAAGCATAAGTTTTATCAATTGTTAGCGCAGCGAGACATCGTTGTCAAACGCGACATAATGATAGAACTACAACTATGAAAGAAGAAATACAAAATGACTCTTATGTCTCTCGTTTCACACCAGCTCCCCCAGCATGACCGTTCACGCGTGACAGACATAATTTTGTCGTGCGTTTTCTTGTATTCTTGTAGAAGACCCGTATAATTAGTTTAAGATAAATTATGTGTTTAAGATAAATTAAATTTTGTAGAAATAAAAAAAAAGAATTTGAATTGTGGATATTTCAATAAAGTTAAATGTGAAATAAACTCTTGTCATAGCATTTTCATACTAAGGGGGTTTCTCGAGCACTGATTGATACCAGTAACAGAGACAACGCGCGCTACGTAGTGAGCCTACTGTGTTCTGGGTAGTTCTGGTATAAGCAGTCCAAACCATTTCCTAGTTCAGTTTTACACCAGCGTTCTTGTTTTTAACAAAAGCTTCTTCAACCACTTGACTGTATTGTGTGGGGATAATGGCGTTTTGATTCCTAACATTGTTGCTCACGCGCAGGTACCCGCCGTCCCCCGGGGGCACGTTGGTGCGGGCGGGGGAGAGGGGACGGGGGTTACTTACTTGTGTAACGTTTTCTCGGGATTATCCCGGAATAAACGCGCACTTGAAATCGAGAAACTATTGTTGCGAGATCCGATACCAGGGTCCTGAACTTGTGATGCCCGAGGTCATAGTAATTATTGTAGTTTTTTATTACCTTGGAGCTTAAAGACTTCAGCTATGTAAGTTTGTACTGAAGGGCATTGTATGGTGAGCAGGAAGTAAAAACTCTCATGAACGATTTAATGTACTATTATGTTATTGTGTGTGTTGCTACTTCGGAAAAGTAAATAGGTTTACTGGTGTATTTTGGCGATTACAAACATGTTAATAAGTCCATTCATTTATAAAACTTATCGTTTCATTATTTAAATTGTATAAATGAACAATTTTCCTTTCCAGTAATTCCAGTGGGAAAAAAATATCTACATAAATTGCGATGACATATTGCCATACTAGCAAATTTTATTTCAATCCGTTTAAGCGTTTAGGCTTAGACAGCCAGAGTTACTTTTGCATTTATTAAAGTAGGTAGCTATCCGCCCACGCTACGCCCGCTTTGTTTTTGTTTTATTGTTTATTTTTTATTCATATTTTCCGTGATAAAAAGTATTTAAGATGTTGACCGGGGATATAAGGTACAGAAGCCAGCACATGCGGTTGAACATTCGCACTACGAAATACACTCCTACCGCTACGGAATACGGGCGCTCTCAAGGTCAACATGTCCAGCCGCATGTGCTGGCTACTGTACAACCATGCAAAATTTAATTTAAATCGGTCCAAAACGGTTCCAGAGTTTAGCGTGTACGTGTGTGAAACAGACAAAAAGACAGATGGACGTTTTTTTCAAAACTTGTATTTTTGTGTTCAGCTGCACTCCCTTTATCACCTGCAATCAGTTTTTAAAAAACAAATCAATGTACAGATACGCCGATTCTTCAGTTTTACTATAGTATAGATAGATGATAGAAGGAAGTTAATAACAAAGAAAATTTCGATGAAATAAATATATGTATAGAGAAAATAAACAGAACTGGATACTCGTGTCTTGTAAATGATGATGACGCTGCGCCGGCCGCGCCGCCGCAGTCGTTTCTACGGCGCATTAAAAATTATATTCCTGGTCATTAATAGTAAACGTAGAAAATAATTGTGGCGGATTATAAATGTTGTAATAAAAAACGCATTCTTGTGCCGGGATCGAACCCCACTGAGTTGGGTTCGGGCTTACGGGGTGAGCGATCTTTATGATGTTACACTCATACCATACGCGTGCTCGGTTACGTAGCATCTGCAACCTAAGTGTTCTGTCAATAAGATCCATTAAAAATGTAATGTTAAAATACAAGAGCTTGAGTGTTATTTACGACAGAGATGCCGAAACAGCGACTCATCCACCACCCCCGACCGCTCGCCATATCAATAACTTAGTATAAGAATATTCCATTTATCTCTATCAATCGATCATAGAATTCGGTTCTTGAGTATCGATACAATCGGATACCGTCCATTCCTTTTGTCTCGAAAGCAATGTTTTGTTGAAGGCGTTTTTGTATTTTTATAATTATAAGACACAGATTGGATCGATTTGCTGTTTGATAGAAGCTTTTAATTTATAACATAATTATGGGAACTTCCCCACCCCGGTCTTTGTAATAATAATACTAGAAACATAGATACACCTTTTATGTAACCGATACATTGATGTATTAACTAAAACCATCCAACTATGTATGTATTTTCTATAGGCTAATCTAGGTAACTACTGAAAATAAAAAATAATCTGTGAACGAAGAGCTTGTTCACAGGTCTAATTCAACCACACACACTAGTAGCGTAACGAAAAGACATCTCTCAGAAAATGTGCCAATGAGTAAACAGCACTCTGCCAAAGCAAAAAAGAAATAACAATTCGAAACTCTACAACACATCAAGTAACAAACCAACCTTACACAAAACATCAAGATTTTACATGCATTAATATTAAAATCGTCCCCCGGCTGCGGCCTTTTTCAAATTAGTATCTTTATCTTCGGAAATATTCAAAAGATCAGTCAGAGAATGTTATGCAGAGATTGCAGAGAATGCGTTGCCTCGAGATAAACTGCACACTGAGCGTATTCAGGCGCTGCACGACGTTAGCGACAATTCACATGGTAATGTCAAATATTTCTGGTATCACCTTCGCCACAAGAGACTTAATGAGCATACGACTTTGTAAATGTACTTTAATAGCACCATTTGAAACCATTATGGCTCGGCATCTCACAATGAAATTTTTTCACCATTCGATGCGAGTAAATCACGTTCAAGCTAATGTTAAACTTGATATAGGTAGCGGCAAACAAGTTGAACAAGATGTCACGTGGTACAGCTGCGCTTTTCCCCACCCCGCTTGCATTTATTTCTTCAAAGTTCATGTTGCGGCTTGAAGATTTCCAGACATAGAGAAAAAAAAGTTTTTTTTCAGATATCTGACAGAATTATATAGATAAATAGTTTTAAGTAGTGACAAGAATTTTGGCACAGTCATCTAAAGTTAACGGAATAGGAGAAGGATCTTTGTATTGGCTTGACTATCAGTGGAGTATGCTCGTAATATGTATTATGATAACTTCTAGATGAAGAGGTAAATAACGAAGGCAAAAAAACAAAAACGTCTCTATACTTTCTTTAACAACCATTGATCTGTGATATTTTAATGAAAATAACCCTAAAACTTGTTCGTTCGCTGCCCGCATGTCATGTCACTTGATCGCGCGCTGCAGATAGTGGCACCGCACCGTGGCATCACGAGCGTATTCTGAAATTATAATGATCTGACAGATGCACTTTTGACATACAGCCACAGATACAGCCTCGAACAAAGGGCTCGCCTTCACACGGTCGAACAAAAGCAAGTTTTTTGCTGCGAGGAGATGGAGCAGAATCTAAACGCGAATCACGATGTGAGAGCCTCCGAAATTCAAGGTTTGTATTTTTTTAGCTTGTCTTGGCAGTCCGTGAATGCTGTCTATGCCTTCAAACAATGGCCGAGCAAGATATTTTTGATTTATTGTTCATGTGTCTTATTTTTCATTTTCTCATAGGATTTTTTGAATTTTCTATTTTGGCGTAAAGAAACTTCCCTCTATGAATGTATCTTCTATCATTCAATGATAGCAAAGGCCTACATTTTAAGCTAGGCGTGAATAAATTGCAAGAGAGATGTAAACAATGACTAAATAGTATCTGAAATGGATATAAATTATATATTTTGTATCTTCGAGACCAATATTGAGCTATTCCTAGAAAATCTCAATACAGACTAATCTGTGGATTAAAAGACAGACGCATTACAAGAAAGTGCCAATTGACAGGCAGGACAAAACCACAACATGTCCGAAAGACATGACTGTCTCGCGAAGCCCTATAAATCTTCCAAATAAAAACCGCGCTATGCCACACCGTTCGACGACCAAAATGAACGATTAAAATCGAAAATAAACTACAACCCGGCCCGCTTTGTCTTACCCGTGTCTACAATGGACTTCGAGCTTTATCGCGCCGTGGGCTGTTCGTTCCTTAAAATTAAAAAAAAAAGAAAAACATCGTCCCGAAGGTAAAGTGGCGCGCGCAGGTAAGGTCGGCCATTTTGTTCCACCTTTTTTATTGTTATTCTTTTTCAATAATCCTCATGTTTTATGGCTTGTTAAGCAGTTTGTTACCAGCCCGTTTGCTAATTAAATAGCGGCAACACCGGTAGCAGGAAATGTTCATCATTGAATCATGTTTAAGATGTTTTATGTGCGTAAACGTATCATTTTGAAGTAAGGACCGAGGGTTTATCTGGCAGAAATGTATTTTTACATTTACAGTGATTTAAATTAACGTTATGCAATTTAAATGTTGTATCTAAGTCGTCAGCTGGTATAAGGTAAGGCAAATATGTCATTCAATTTCCATAAGTATCAATTTCCTGCGATCTGGAGCAGATTTTTTCTGCAGAATGTTAACTAGACCTTCCGCTATTTTCTTTGTTGAGCGGCAAGGAATTTTAAGTACATGTAATTAACACAAATCCAATAAGGATCAAGGTTTATTTTGTGTTAGTAGGGTAGGTATATTTAAGTAGGTACTTAAGGAATTAGATTCTTCATTCAGTTCTTTTTGTTTTACTTATTTTATCGGCGGCCCCCTTTATTATACACAACTAGCTTACCGCCCCGCGGCTCCGCCCGCGTTAAACATTTTCCCGTGGGAATGAGATTTTTTTAAAATTTCTCTTTGTAAAAACCATCCTTGGACTTCAACGAACATTATAAAAAAAAGAATTGTTTAAATTGATCCAGGCGGTGCTGAGTTATGCGCTTACCGACACATTTTGCGATTCATTTTTATATTATAAATAGATACTACAGGCTCAGTCAATCAGTCAATTTTTAGTATTTTAATAGAGTACATATAAATTAAGAGATACTTTTTTGTCTTAAAGAGTAATGATTCTCAATCAGATACTAAGTACTAATAAGTACTTATAGCTATAGTAATAACCAGTAATAATCCTGCCCTTGTACTAGACTCTAGGTCCAACTAGCCAGATTGTTGCTGACTAATGATGATATGACTGACAGCAAAATTATAGAAAACAAGACTGCTTGTCTCATCACTGTCTTTCCAAGTCTAAAACTTGATTCGTCAAATTTTCAAACGAGCGTACGAGTATTCGTTTAAAAAAAAACCCTTTTGTGGAATGGTTCCACTTGCGTTCAAAACTTCAATCTCAGTAAGATTTAGATTAGAACCCACTTACTCGGGATCCCATCAATTCCGAGTGGTATGAGAGTTTATATTACTTTACTATCTGTCTGTTACACTTTCATTTATGAACAACTGAACGCATTGCGATAAAAGTTATAGGATAGGTACGTTTTCCCTCATTTTATGCTGAAAAAAAATCGGGCGGGATCTCCAGAGGGAAAAGAATGTAGGTACTTATGTAATTAAATGTCCAAATAATCGTACGAGTACATAGTAATACGATTAATGATCAATCATATCCAGGCTGCTAGAATTTATTTTTTATTAGACTTTTTACCTTCCCCATTATTCTCGGTATCGGAGTGGAAGGTAATTTCTTAGTACACGCGGTGGTTAAGATGGAAATTGCTTCTGCATCTCCCATCTCACGGAGCCACTATGATTACATCTCTACGAGCGCAGTGCAGCGACGACCTTAGCCTAGTTGGTTTGGTAGTGCTCCTGCCGAAACACGGGGTCGCGGGTTAGAAACATGCCATGGCAATCAATTTAAAAATATATATAAGAGGAAAGAACAAAAAATGCGATCCTGTGGAGTTTCTTTGGCTGGTTTTCCTCCACAACAGCGCACACATTACGCGAATCTGCCAGTTCTGTTGAAACTAGTATCAGATCGTCCTAAGAGTTTATTCTTCATTACTGGGACACGAGAGCCAGCCTTGGTTTCAGCAAAGCTTATTAACTTCTTTTAATTTCATGTGACGTCGAAAAAGGATTTGTCAGATCTTACTTCGAATAAAAATCTTTTGGTTTTAATTTTTTCTATAGGAGCTCTTGTGTCGTGTCTGGTTATATAAAAATGTATTTATTTATGTATATGTACGTACGTATATCAGCTTTTCGATGTCAGGCTCAGAATTATTTGGTTTTATTTTATTTATTTATATGTATTTACATCCCGTTAGCAATTAATAAAATCCGGGAAAAACACTGCGCTCCCAAACCATTTTCTGCAATTTTTATTGAACTGAATTCTACATTCGTCAAATTGATCATCGGCGAAACGACTTATCGGAGTTTTCACGGTCGGCCACATAATTTCGGAATAATGATGCGGACTCGAATTCTACGCATTCTGGTACACGATTGTATTACTTACTTAAAACAATGAACGGCGGGAGGGCACTTTAAACTAGCTGATCTATGAAAAAAAAACCGTAATTTTCATGGATTTTATTATCCGGTTATTACTTATTAAATTCATAGTGAAAATTTGTGTAAAAGGCATAGAAGAAAACTACATAGTTTTGTAGATCAAACTGCAGTTTAAAGATGAAATATTCTTCCACAGAGTGCTAGTGGTCAAGCAAAAAGAGAATCCCTTGTTCCCATAATCTAGTCGTAAGCACTCGTAAGTAAAGGCCATAGCTTGCGGCGCCACTCGCTCGGTAAGACAGCGCGCAGCACTTGCGCAGACCACGTGTCTATTTTTACACAATTATTGGTGAAATTGCAGGCAAGAACAACTTTATTCTCCTTTTTCGAAAGCCTTATAATCAGAAGGTTACTTAAGGCCACAGAACTCTGGTTTATATACCTGTATTGGGGCATGTTTTGCATGTCTTTTGATAATGTTTAGTAAATCTACTAATACTAAACTAAATTAAGGCTCCCCTTTCATCAGCCGAAGACGGATTTGCAAAAGACTGGCGTTAGGGAAGGCAGTTATTGTTGTTCAAATATGTGAATAAACTATGAGAGGAAAAACATTAAGTTATTTAATACGAAGGTACAAATTTAAATAAAAATTGACGATAAAAAAGAAATCTGTCATTATGGACTGATAAGAGCAGATAGATACAAACGAGATTTGTTGTAAATAAATAATGAACATGTTAGTAATATGTACAAACATTCTGATATCATTTTAGTTGGCAACCGCGGCAAAGATATTTCTGTTTTGTAAATAGTAGACAGCTATTAGATTATGGCAATAAATAATGGCGAGAACAAAGAATGTTAAAGTGGAGTGGGTTTCGTAGTCGGCGGTCAACCGGCGGCGATTCGTGAGGAACGCGAGCGCAGCGTCACGCCGCGAACTGGGCGGCGGCGCGGCGCGGGCGCAGGGATTCACACAGACCAGGTCGTTTCAAGAAACTACAATTTTTTTATACGGACATCTCACACACGGTTATCGGACCCCAAACTAGGCATTTAAATGATACATATACAATTAGATGTTCATTACGTAACAGACGTCGGTGTCTTAGTGGCTACACTGGCTACAGTGGCTAGGGCCGTTGACTTCTATTCTGGAGGCGTAGATTTAAAAAGGTTTCCCAATAGTAAAGAAGCATTAGAAGCGTTTAAGTTGTATTACGAGTATCTAACCTATTACATGAACGATGTAGGGATTGACGCTAGCGAAGTGTATCCTTGGGAACAGTTAAAAAAAGATTTTAAAAATATGGCAAGTCTGGGCTTCTTGCTGCTATAACATCTTTTCTTCTCTACGAGGTGTAAGTGATGCGATGTACTTGAAGAGTTTGATAAGAACTATGCGAGAGTGGACAAAATTCCACTTGAAGATCTGTGGCCATTGATTGACTCCTTTTAAACCAGAGGATGCTAAAATAACTTTAACGTAGATATTGGCTTATTTGAGGACTCACTAGTTGTTTTTTACTTTTTGATGTTACCATTTTTAAACAGCAAATTTGCTAAGTTTTGTGGGCCCTAATGTTTCATCTTATTAAGAGAAATTTTCTTTTCAACTTCATGTGTAGACATGAAGTTGAATTAAGCTTATTTCTATATTTTTTTGTTGTTCAATAGCTATTAAAAGACAGTTACGTTTCAGCGTGTAAACTGATTCATTACATAATAAATCTACATAATATTTATTTTCCTTCCATATCAACCAGCTCTTTACTCTAAACTTCTGTTTGAATTCTGGGCTATAGGCGCTATAGCATAGTCTTTTCATTTTCGTATATTGTTATTACATGTAATCATAGAATCTGTTCGAATTCTTTATAGCTAGTAATCGAATGTCCGAGAATGATTTCTTTGGATTGGATCGGAATGCAGGTTCGGACTCGTGACCGCTCGGGAGATGAGAGCTAATTATCGGCGAGTGCCGGCGCAGCGGCGCGGGCGCGGCGGCGGCGCGGCGTTTGCGCCGAAGTCCGATTCTAACGCGCGCGCGTCGTATAATTTAAATTGAAGAATGAATACGCCGTGAAATTTTATTCGTTTAAGTATTTTAGTTAAACGAGTAAGTAAGGAGTTTAGTGCTCGTCAAAGTGGTGATCTGTTCTCTATTAGGAATGTCGTACTCGAAGATTTTCAAAGACACAGGAAAAAAAGTCGCAAAATATATATTTTCTGCCGTTTTATTTATCCCACCGCGTAATAATTATTTAAGATTTCTGCGACAGATTAATGCGAATTTCTTCTTAAAGATTTTTTGTATTGTAGGTACACATATAAAAAACTAAGTACAAATACCTAGGACATATTTAGAATGTATAAAGCGCTACACAAAAATAAATAAATAACTATATCATAAAATACTATTGTCTTAAATAGACTAATATAATACTAGTACATACATATCACAAAATAAAAGAAAGGAAAATATTAATTAGGAAAAGGAAAGGGTGGTAGGTAAGGTAATGGAAGGGTAAAAATGCCTTTGACACGGACCTTAATGTTGAACGAAGATTTCGGTTAAGGGTATCGGAACGAACGGAATACTAAGAGGTCTCTGAGATAGGGAGGGGCATCGGGATTGAATGCGTTATGGCAATTAAGTAACAATTAATAATGTTTTGACTTGATTTGACGATTCGTCAACCCTTCTTCTTCCCGTAGACAGCAAACTCAAATAGTCGATATACCTAAACTATGGAATGAGATACACCAGTAGGCTTACTACGTAAAAAGCGACAGGCTCGAGAAGCTGTCAAACGCGACATATTGACAGAACTACTATGGCTCTAATGTCACTATATCGCGTTTGACAGCTTCTCGAGCTTGTCGCTTCTTACATAGTAAGCCTACTGGTAGTGTATTGTAATAAGAAGGTAAGAATTAACGTGATGTTTAAGTTTTTCTAAAACCACTGAATTGTTATTTCGCCCAATGAGCGACTCGATCTTTGTGCTTAACATATTATTATAAACTTACACTCGTGGTGTGGGTGAACACTCGTGCCCTCTACCATTTGCCCTGTATTGTTTAGTCTCATTTGCATACGCCGATGTTCTGGAAAACTGTAAGTAAAACGAATTCGAGTCGCGCAGGAACGACACGATACAATGCTGTGATTATTTAAAAACAAAAAGTGGTTGACTGCTTATGGAAAGGAACAATCAGATATATTTTTTGGTTAATAGATTGTTTAATAAATAATAATTATAATACCATAATAATATGGTCGGCCATCCGACCCCTATTTATTAAGCAGAGCCTTCCCTATGGGTGTCAGACTGCTGATGTACCGTACATATCCATGATGTGATGCATGATGTGTTAGTTAACCCTTAAGTATGGTGCATATTTATTTTAAAACCTGCTAGCATGTATTATATACTCGTATTACAGAATTATAATATGTGCTATGTTGGTTGACCAAATAAAGAAATAAATATCCAGACATAAGGCAAACACAAGTGCTCATCGCACGAACGTTGGCCCTGGGCGGGATAACAACCCGCAACCCTGTGCCTTAAAGGCAGTCTTACTCCCAACTACACTACGGGGCTGTCATTATTATTTAATCATGCAATCAATATCGATCCCGATGAAAAGATTGTTGATCGTGTAGTTGAAACAGCCAAAGAAGTACGTAAAAGATACTTGGCAAATCTTCATGAATATAAACCGTAATAATTATGTATAATGTTGCCTGGTAGAAATTGCTACTCAGCAATAAGGCCGCCTACATGTACACTTTCGATCTCTTTTTGTGAAGTTTACTGTAGCTATTGTTTTAAAGTATATTTCATTCTATTATATTCTATGAACCGATAATAGTACACGAACGGATACAAATAGGCAATTTCAAAAAAGGAAGGCCTCGTTTCGTTAGTACTTTCCTTTCTAAAAATAATAATAATGGCAAAACACTTCCAAAACACATATCAAATCAACCTGCTAAAAACTCTTCAATAGTCAAGTACAGAAGTCAGCACATGCGGTTGGATATTCGCATTACGAAATTCACCCCTCACTCTACGGAATACGGGCGCTCTCAAGGTCGACATGCCCAGACGTGCTGGCTTCTGTACATTGATATTACTTTAGCATATTTCTTTACCACAGGCATGGTGTACTGTACATTGTTTAAGTTTGCCAATTCTGACACGTTTACTTTAGTTTTCCTTTGTACTCATTAAAATGTATAAGAACCAAATTAAATCGTTTGTATTCTGTAAGCATTCCCGATTTGGGTTTATATAGGTAAGCAGGTATGCAGTACAATACAGTACAAAAATAAAAATGTTTAAAAAATCCTGTGTTAAAACCGTTACTTGATCCTTTCAATAACTAGAAAAGAGCTGATAATCTTCAAATGGCTGAAGATATTTTCTTGAATCATAGCTAAGAACACTCTCGATTATGACACCTTGCAAACAAAAAAAAAAAAACCGGCCAAGTGCGAGTCGGACTCGCGCACCGAGGGTTCCGTACAAACCTGCAAGGTTTACAAAGTTCTTTCATTACGACAATCGAGTCATAACTATGGTAATCTTATTGCAAAATGAAATTCATAACATTACAATGGGGAAAGATGGAGGAGCATAAATTTAAGACAAAGATCTCTTTATCGTTTAAGTAACTAAGTACTAAGTAAGTATTTCAACTTGATAGCTCTACGCGTTCATGAGGAAAAAAGTAATAAGTTTATATTTATTAAAAAATATATATTTTGTAATGTAACTAAAAATTTAAGGTTTTCGGAATTTTTCCTTTATGTGTGCTATAAAACGTTGCTTCATGCCAAATTTCAAGATTCTAGGTCGACTGGAAGTACCCTTTAGGTTTTGATTCCCTTGCGAGTACTTGCGAGTTTCAAAATATGCAGCTTAAATTGCTGTTTCTTTTGATTGCGTTGACATAGAAGTTTGATTTTGTTACAGCTTAAAGGTATTATAGACCTGAGTATTTGGTATGAATTTCAATTTAATACCTCTACGCGTTTATGAGGAAATGGGTAGTAAGGTTAAAATTATTAAAAAAATATATATTATGTGATGTAACTAAAAATTTATGGATTTCGTAATTTTTCCTTTATCTATGCTATAAGACGTTGCTTCGTACCAAATTTCAAGATTCTGAGTTCACGGGAAGCACCCTGTAGGTTTTGATTCCCTTGCAAGTGTCGAAAATTTGCGGCATAAACGGCTGTATCTTTTGATAGCGTTGGCTTAGAAGTTTGATTTTTTCACAGCTTCAAGGGACAGTAGACTTGAGTAATTGATATAAATTTCAGCTTCATACCTCCACGCGTTCCTGAGAAAAAGGGTCTTGACAGACGGACAGACGGACAACAAAGTGATCCTATAAGGGTTCCGTTTTTTCCTTTTGAGGTACGGAACCCTAAAAAACACAGTAAAATGTGAAACTAATACATAATTTGCTCAATTCTGCCGTGGCCGCTAAAATCTAATCTAAATTTAGTTGTTGGTCTCTTTCATTCATATGGGAATCGAAAAGGATGGGAGATGAATTCATTTAATTTTGAATGAATGATATTTAAACTAAGCAGCGCAGCTGTCAAATTCAGCTTAATTTAGTCGGGATGTTTTTACCGAGCTAGACCACGCGTAAAATCGATGTTTACGTTTCTAAATGTAGGTTGGCATCACCTGTCCCTTTTTGTTCTTAAGAACGTGAAAAGGACATAATGATTTTTAAATTTAAGTTATAGAGCGTAATATGTAGAATCGGGCCCAATATCATACATAACTTCTAAATCCCCGCTCGCATACTCACGTTGTTTGCCGATATCTATAATATATTATAAATTATAATACTAGCGACCCGCCCCGGCTCCGCACGGAAAAATGGTTATTGTGGGTTATCCTCAAGTAAATTATGAATGTATTATACATATAAACCTTCCTCTTGAATCACTCTATCTATTTAAAAAAACCGCATCAAAATCCGTTGCGTAGTTTTAAAGATTTAAGCATACATAGGGACATAGGGACAGAGAAAGCGACTTTGTTTTATACTATGTATGTAGTGATAATTTATCTATATTAAGCTTCTTCTTATCTATGACCACATCAAATCTATCTATATCTATCTATACTAATATTTATAAAAAGGAAAGATTTGTATTTTTGTGTGTGTGTGTGTGTGTGTGTGTGTGTATGTTTGTAATGAATAAACTCCAAAAACTACTGTGCCGAATTTCAAAAAATCTTCCACCATTAGAAAGCTACATTCACCCTGAGTAACATAGGCAAAATTTTATTGTAAAAAAATTAGGGATCCTTACTAAAACTTCAATAATGTAAAAAAAAAACCTAAAATATTCCAAACTAGCTTCCCGCCGCGGCTCCGCCCGCGTTCATAGTTTTTCCCGCGGTAAAAGCTAGCCTATGTTCTTTCCCAAGGTATATTCTATCTTTGTGCCAAGTTTTACCAAAATCGATTTAGTATTTTTGGAGCCCATTCACTTTTACCGCGGGAAAATACCTCATTCCCACGGGAAAAACTATTAACGCGGGCGGAGCCGCGGCGGGAAGATAGTCTATTATTAAAATGAATCGCCGCCGAAATGTACGTTCGCTCATACTTCGGAACACCTGTGGATAGTTATTTTGTTGTTATTCGTTATTATCACGACAAGGTTTGTATGAACATTTTACACCAGGAAAGTTACTCATTCCCACGGGAAAAAAGAACAATACGGGCGAACCCGCAGAACGGACACCAGTTGTTTTAAAAAATCCAACTTCAATCCGATTAGTTAGCATTTACGTTTACAAATCGACATCGTTCGTTAATCTTTTTTTTCTTCTCTTTTTATCGTGTTAACAGAATGCTTTTAGTTCGGTGGTTTTTGTAGATAATTTAATACGTTGGAGAAATACGAATAAATTTATCGGCTACAAAAAGGCTGGATGTAAAAATGGAGTCTCGATATTGTTTATCTATCTAGAATTAAGTTAAGCTGTTCTTGAAAACATTAAAACAAAATGTTTTATTGGAAATAAGATTACACAAATTACTTTTCGACGTCAAAAAATTTGAAGTTAATTTAAGTACCTACAATATTTATACTTTAAATACACACAGCTCGTATTTATACTTTGGTGCAGTCTAATTAAAGTCTATTAGATTCTAACAATAAGAAAAACTGAAGCGCTGCTCGCTTGTAGTAAGGTTGACCACTAAGAGGTCGCCGGTCTAAATAATGTCTGACCACTAAACTTGTAGATGGGGTATCTATACTATACTAAAAAAATAATATTAATACTCTAAGTATACAAAAATATGTATTCTGAGACGACAGAACATTACTTTGTAAATAACATCATATTTGAAGTATTTGGTTAGTGATGTTGTGTATGATTTTATTAAATAAATATATAAAAAAGAACAGAAGAATATGTATAGTACTACGGCAAACTACGTCAGTTAAACAACACTAGGCGAATTCCTATATGTTCTGTTTTAACGTTCTTTATACGCTTCCAACCAAATAAAAAACGCATTTAGCCTATCTGTCATAAATAAATCCTACCCACATTCAAAGATTCTTAAAAGCTGATACCGACCCCTTATTTATATCAGTTATCAAATATCAAACGCCCAAAAACATATATGTATCTGAGGAAGGACTTGGTAATTATTAATATTTCTACATTACCTTAAAAAGGCCGGCGGTCTCGTACAAAAAGACGAAAGAATGTTTAAGCACGACCTCTTCAAGCTCTTAGAAGTTGTCTTGAGGCACTCAGTAAAGCAGATAACGCTTGGAACATTAAAAAAGTGTTGTCGTTTTGTAAACGAGTTGTTAATGATGTTGTTTAGTGGTGAGTCTCACCCGAAGTTAATCGGAATGCACTGAGTACACCACTTAAATTTCCAAGTACCTGGTTGCCTTTTTAAGGGACTATACAGTTTTGGCTTCTGGTTGTATGCTGTGGTACCGTACAGCCCTAGACGTAAGTTTCAGAATGTATCTGTTACAGGCTTTGTAATAAATAAAATAGAAATCTGTACAGTGACATGCAGAATAATGTTTCAGCCACCGTTGTTGTGTCAGCAGAGAGACGTCAAAACGGCCATCTAGCGTACGTTACCAAAACAAGGGAGGAACCCATGGCTCTCCCCAAGAAACATACATTCCGATCACAAAGATAATATTTAACTTTTCATACAAACTTGTGTCACATTGTCATGACCAACTACATTGTATGAAAAGGTAAATTTTAATTTTGAGATCTGAAGGTATGTTCCTAGGAAAATGTTATTCAATTTCATGGGTAGCTTCCTCCCTTAAAATCCTTTCGGCTCATAAGAACCACTTCCTAAAATGTCCACTTTCCATTTATGCATGTTATATGTACCCATATATACCCAACGACATAATATGTACCTATATTTGAACTAATTTTAAGAAATATGCCTATAACAAGTTCCAGATTACATAACTCGTATTTAACTTGTGTTAGTAAACACTTATGTCTTCATGGAAATATATAATTTTATTTTGTTCGTGATAATAATTGTGGAGCTATCTCTGGAACGATTTAATTTCGTAAGTAGCGAGAAACTATTACCGACGTTGTTTTGGGAAAATTATTGTTTTTTACAAGAGATCCTACAGGAGTGAATAAACTTAGCAATTAGAAACGACTTAGATAATATTAGTGAGGCTGTTCTAAAAAAGAATTATGTTTCAAATAAAATTACCACAGAACAGAATATTATTGTAGTAACGTAACTGTATACACCGTGAGGTTGTTTATAGTGGTAGTACTCATGAAACTGAACAACTTTCCCCAAGGAAAATATTGAACATGAAAAATTGAATTTTAATTTTGAGATTTCAACTTATGTTCCTTAGGGAAAGTTGTTCAGTTTCATGGGTACTACCACTATATTGTGGATAAACAACCATTTAAATTTCACAGTGTATATTTTATTGTATTGCTTGGGTCACTTACTCGTGGATGTACGAAAAAAAACCTAAATCCTTTGCTTAAAGGATCCGTTCGCGGTTCGGGCGTCGTGATTTTCTGTAAACAAAAAAGTTGGTCGCGTTTCGGGCGTTTTCAATAATGCAATAAAAAATGCCATTATCGTTTGGGCGCGGTTCGGGCGTCGTAATATTTTTATTAATTTCATTAGTCGCGTTTCGTGCGCCTTCAATTTCGAGCCATAGAGTTAGATACTTTTAAATAGATCATTATAAAAATGTATTCCATGTTATTTTAAATTTCACGAGACGTATTCGCATAGAAAATCGCCTGTTTGCGCCCATTGTTTAATGTGCTTAACCATTAAAGCGGAACGTTTTCACCTATTGTATCGCTTATCTCTAGCCACCCGCTTTAACCAATAACGTTCAGACAAGACATTAAAGAAAAGGCTCAACGAAAACAAGAGTTCTATGAATCAAATGTTGTATTAGGTAAATATGAATACTATGGCAAAAAATACAGAAAATCCCTGTCGAATAATAGAATATGGTCAGATTATCAACTACTTTTTACAAAATGGGATAAAATAAAAAAATATACATATTATGTATTTTTAAATCACAGAAGGTGGTTTGAAATACAACAATTAATAATATTTTTTTCTTTTCATAAGAAAAGATAATATCTAAAATATTCTACGATTTATCTCAAATAATTTTCTACAAATTTAAAAATATCTTATTTAAATACACAACAAATATGCAATCAGCCTTTTCTATTGGATTTTTTTTTATTGAAATATGTACTAAGAAACCAATTTTTAAATCACAGAAGGTAGTTTGACTTAACAACAATTAATAATAATCTTTTTTTTTCTTCTCTTATAAAATAAAGAAAAGAAAATATCTAAAATATTCTACAATTCGTCTCAAATAATTAGGCTTATTTTAATCGTAGAATATTTTAGATATTATGTTTTCTCATGAGAAGAAATAATTATTATTTATTGTTGTATGGCAAACTACCTTCTGTGATTTAAAAATACATAATATGTATATTTTTTTATTTTATCCCATTTTGTAAAAAGTAGTTGATAATCTGACCATATTCTATTATTGTAATATATTATTCGACAGGGATTTTCTGTATTTTTTGCCATAGTATTCATATTTACCTAATACAACATTTGATTCATAGAACTCTTGTTTTCGTTGAGCCTTTTCTTTAATGTCTTGTCTGAACGTTATTGGTTAAAGCGGGTGGCTAGAGATAAGCGATACAATAGGTGAAAACGTTCCGCTTTAATGGTTAAGCACATTAAACAATGGGCGCAAACAGGCGATTTTCTATGCGAATACGTCTCGTGAAATTTAAAATAACATGGAATACATTTTTATAATGATCTATTTAAAAGTATCTAACTCTATGGCTCGAAATTGAAGGCGCACGAAACGCGACTAATGAAATTAATAAAAATATTACGACGCCCGAACCGCGCCCAAACGATAATGGCATTTTCGTTTGCATTATTGAAAACGCCCGAAACGCGACCAACTTTTTTGTTTACAGAAAATCACGACGCCCGAACCGCGAACGGATCGCTTAAAGACCCACTACCACTAAACATTGAACAGTCCATGCTGGATTAGGAATATTCCCATAGCAGTGTTACCATAGTCGCCAAGCTTTATAAATTAGGTTGACTAGAGATTTTTAAAACTATATAATATACCCAACTGCTGTGTTTTTGAAATATGTATCTTGATCTGAAGTCTTTCAAGGACTAATTGTGATTGTTGACGAAAGTATGAAGAAATCGTAATGAAAGCAAAACGGCGGGAACTGAAGAATGCAAACCGTCGAGTTGGAGCGAAACATGGAGTTTGGCCAGAAAGCTTAAACTCCGAATATGGTTTTATGAATGTGGCTACGCCACCTACTTATCTCGCACTCGCGTTACTCAACTTTGTCGTCAACCGAGTTAAGAATTTTAAAAAGCGGTGTAAATAAATTTTGAATAACTTCTATCCCCCTCGTTGGGAACATCATCATCTATGCTAGAGGCAGAGCCTACTAAATATTGCAACCGCGCACTGGAAGGTATAGCATAGAGCGAGCAGGCCAAGGCGTGTACTGGCCAGGATTGTGGGGACTAGGTGGACCGATAATCCAGTGAGGGTAGCGGGAAGCCGTTGGATGCGGGTTGAGCAGGACCGATCGTAGCGGAGATCTTTGGGGGTAGACTTTGTCCAACAGTGGAGTCTTTCAGCTGAGATGAATGAATAAAAAACCAAATATGTATCTCTATTGAAGTTTCTTACAGAATTTTTGCAGTTATGTGATTAAAACACGTACAAAACGTAAATAAACTATGCAGGCAGCTGATAAATAAGAGATAGCTATAACCTAATTCCTACCGGGCGACCATCAGGCGAGAAGGAGTTTATTCCAATTTATAACAGGGATTTAAGAAGTTTAAATTTATTATTAATCCGACTCTGACCCGAAACAAAACCGTTTCCATTTACAACGCAGATGATATCTCAGAAGCACCGCATTTCAAACCCAAGATTTATATCGAAAAACCTGATATTATATTTTTAAGATTGTGCAAGGAGATATATTTTGGAGGTACGTTTTTCAAATGTTGCTGGTGGTATTCACTTCACGGCCCGTAAACGTGTTTGTTGTTGTAAAAAATATATGTTTAAAGAAATATATTATTTTGCTACTAAACATCTATGTGATTATCTGCACGAATGTCACACGGCTGTCGCAGAATATTGGACATGTCAGTATGTATACCTACTATATTCAGTGTAAGCTTAGCGAACACTGAGAGGAGACGAAAATGAACAACTTTTGCAAAGAAACGAAAATAATAGGACAGTTTGTATAGAGAAGTATATTAAACATCGCGAAATTTAACTGTTTATCCTCAACATTGAGGTAGTAGTACTCATGAAACTGAACAACTTTTCCTAAAAAACATTTAAATCTCTTATTTAAAACTAAACTTGTCGAACAAAGTGGCCGGTCACGTGACTGACTAAAGTTTATATTTATGAAACTAGCGACCCGCCCCGGCTCCGCACGGGAAAATGGTTATTGTGGTAACCCACAATAACCATTTTCCCTTCAGTATATTATGCATGTATTATACATATAAACCTTCCTCTTGAATCACTCTATCTATTAAAAAAAACCGCATCAAAATCCGTTGCGTAGTTTTAAAGATTTAAGCGTACAAAGGGAGGGACATAGGGAGGGACATAGGGACAGAGAAAGCGACTTTATTTTATACTATGTAGTGATAGTGATAGTGAAGTTGAATTTTAATATTGAGATTTCAACTCATGTTCCTTTAGGAAAGTTGTTCAGTTTCATGAGTAGGTACTATCACGATGTTGGAGATAAACAACCAGTTAAATATGGTGTAAATATTAATATTATTTTCGTTTCAGGAACAATTTTATTTGGAAAGCTTGATTAATGTATTCACTGAGCATTTCCTTTCAGTTAAGTCGCCACCTACATAATCCATATAGAGATTTGTCCGTAGAGGTAACTTACTCAGTAGCATTTTCGGAAATTCAACGAAAGGTGTGTTTTTATCGATCAGTCTGCGTTTAAAATATGTAAAATTTTACTAACTAATACGATTATTAGGGCCTTAACCTGTCTTCCCTTACGTGGGTGTTCATTAGCCGGTGTGCTAACCATCATTCTCACCCACGTGCATGTTTTTAAATTAACCTATGTGTCAAAAAGGTACGACCAATCAAGCTTCACCGGACTTGACCCACGTGCTTGCTTAAGCCGCGATTAGACTACACAATTTGTTGGACACTTATTCAGTTAGGATCCTTAGTAAGGACAAGTGTAATTGTAGTTAGCATCCTAATTATCGGAGCCTTACTGCAATTACACTTACTCCAATTTGTAGAACGCCAATTTGTCGGTGGCTAACAATTGTGTAGTCTAATCGCGGCTTTATTTTACCGAATTATCCGATGATGATATTGACGAGAGTAGCACAGCAGCAGAAACATAGGTAGGTACAGAAGCCAGCACATGCGGTTCGATATTCGCACCACGAAATTCACCCCTACCACTACGGAATACGGGCGCTCTCACGGTCAACATGTCCACGTGAGTTTGTGGTTTATAACCGTGGTTGGTAGTCCACAGCCAAATACTTCTTACTAAGATACTCATGTGTTGCCTACTGTACTTACTAAATCTGTTTTCGCGTTAGACGAGGTCACAAGTTTTAGAGCTTTTACGGAACTAATATAGATAGGTCTTCCGTGAATTCTATCGTTTGTCTATAGTTTTAGACGTAGTTCGTGTTTAATAACCGTGGTTGGTAGTCCACAGCCAAATAATTATTACTAAGTGCAAGAAATAACTTTTTATTTTTGTGTTGTGTTCAATTGACCATTTAAAACGAATTATAATAAATAGCTTCTTTCTCCATAGTTACGTTTATCCTTATTAAATTTGGGATTTTCTCTGAAACATTATCTTTCGCTACATTATATTGTGTGTAATTTGGGGAGGTAGCATTTTTTGGAATGGAAGCTCGGTCTATTATTCAAGTGCTACCTACTTGCTTGTAGAAAACTTCTTTTTCCTGTCTATGGATTTTGCTGCGGTCTTACCTGAAAAATAAATATTATTAGAATAAACGATTCCGAAACGAAAAAACTAAGTATTATATTAGTGAACTAGCTTTTCGCCGCGACACTCACACTCTTTGTTATATGAATCAAATTGTATAAAATAATATTTTTTGTAAAATTGTTAAAAGATGCAACGCCTGTGGAGTTTCTTCCGGCGGGTTCTTCTCCACAGAAGACAGCCAAATTGTGAACCCGCCTCGACGTCGAAAAGTGATTTGTAAAATCTTACTTCGAATAAAACATATTTCATTTTCATTTTTCATTTTCATTCATTTTCATTTTCATCTCATTTTACACCGCCCGCGTTAATAGTTTTTGCCGTGGTTTTTTTCCGTAAGAATGTAGCATTTACCCGCCGCGGTAAAAGGTAGTCTATGTTACTCAGGGTGAATGTAGCTTTCCAAAGGCCAAAAAATTTTTGAAATCGGTGCAGTACTTTTTGAGTTTATTTATTACAAACATACACACGCACGCACACACACACACACAAAAATACAAATCTTTCCTCTTTATAATATTAGTATGATGAGATAGGACTAGTGAAGTGACACGTGTAGTTCAGAAATTAATAGTAGAACAGAACTTAATAAGTAATAACAGCTCACTTATGCAAATCGAATAAGACGTTTACTGGTAGGTTGTACAAGGTCGAACGATCGGAAGACGATGACGGTAACATTGAAGAATGAACGACATAGATATAACGAGGATTTGTCAATAAAATAAGCTTATATTCGTTCTAGATAAGTAACATAATAAAGCGACACGTGTAAATAAAACTGTAGGGGTCGAAAATCTGTATATAGAAATAAATGCTAAAAACCTGGTCAAGAGGATGATGTAAGAAGTGATATGTATTCGTAGAACATATCCAGATTTATCTCTATTTTTTTGTTTGTCTGTTTGTACGGGCTAATCTCCGAAACTGTTGAACCGACAGATTTGAATGAACTATTGCAAATTGGTACTTTTTATCCCCGGTCAATATCTTAGATAGTTTTTATCGCGGGAAAATATCTCATTCCTACGGGAAACTGAACGGAAAATAAAAAAATAACGCGGGCGGACAGCTAGTTAGAAATAATTTGCAATAGTTACATTACATGTGTGCAGTCATTGTCTTCCCATTGGGGGTGTCTTAGAAGGTGACTGGGATTATAAAGTATTGCCTACTTTTCGAAATCCCATACTTTTTGTTAGTACTTTGCCCACTTTTTGCAGTGTGACTACCTGTCACTATGCACTAAGAAACACAAAGATCGGTGTATCTTTATATTAGACTGAATCTTAACTCAAATTATTTGCTTCTGCTCACTCCATTAGGAAAAACAGCGTGTCTTTGAATGATACACACAATCAATACTAAAGTATTATAAAGAGGAAAGATTTAATTGTTAATTGCATTGAACTGAAAAAACTATTGATCCGATTTTAATCTTACTTGGTACAAAGATAGAATAGACCTAAGGGAACGACATGGGCTACCTTTGACCGCGGGAAAATTCCTCATTCCCACGGGAAATCTGTTAACGCGGGCGGAGCCGCGGGCCGGAAAGCTATATAATGCATTTATTACACAGTATTAGGTTTATTTCCATTTTACCATTTACAAAAACAAATTCAATCTAATTATATATTAATAACTGCATGCCGAAATCGTGTTTAGTGTCCACTTCCACAAGCGTTTTACTTAGCTACTTTACAATTATATTATGAGTTTATTTTGAAGATCATTGCCTCTCGAATGTGATGACTTAATTTGTATCATATATCGATTACGCAATGAGTTTTACATGTAGTTTTTTAAAAGTAGCTTTTTGAAACGTGGCCCAGGTATCAATTAGTTGAGCGTAGTTCATGTAAGCCTTTGGGCAGTTGCGCGGGCGCCGAAATGGTTTATTCCTAGTTCCTCTCATATTTCTGTCATCTACGGGCAGAGTGAAAATTTTCCATTTTAGGGGCCCCGAAATTGAGTTTATCAATCATTTCATAAATGCCGTCCAATAGGAACATTTTATCCCTCATTACATTACTAATAATTTTTCTAAAACTGATTTATTCATAATTAATAAAAAGCCATGTGTTTTATATAATTCGTTGTTCTATACTTACGTATATTTTTAATAAATTGATTCAGGTAAATAAGCTTTCTGCTAAGGAACAATAGCTCAGGGGCGAATACGAGTAGGCCACCGAAACCAGTCGGGCAGGTCGTTAAAATTCCCCGATTCGTCCCGCGGCCAGCACATTGTGTTCTACACCGCTCTTTGCACTGAGTACATCTCTGTGTTTTGTACTGGCTGCTGAAGGCACAACCGGGATACCATATAGAACGAACGCAATTTGAAATTTCATAAGACAAATGCCAGTCGTCATAGAAAATCAAGGGAAAATAGTCTTTAACCCAGACTAAGAGCAAGGAAAATCGCACTTCGTATCTTTTCTTTACTGCTTCATCAAGTACCACCGACAGCGACGCGGATTCCGGAGGCGCAGAAGAGGTGCGGGCGGGGGCGGGGTGTTCATCTGAAGGATTGGACAAAAGAGGGAAGAAAGACAAAATAAGACGCATGGCTGTTATATTAGGGGTATATTTTTTTGGGTATTCGATGGGAATATAGCAATAGACATACTAGCAAATAATTTAGTTGATAGTGGGATACAATATCGACCTATCAGAGATAAAACACACTTCTTGCAAAGTAATCGAACCTCATCTCAACATGGTCCCAAAACATAGTGGGTGCTTAAAGTAAGTAATTTAAAAAACAAAGCGAAAGCTGTCATATAATTTTGAAATTAATTACGAAATAAAAAGTGTTGCTAGGGGTTGCGTGGGTCGCACCAAACGCGTGTAGAAGTCGACGAATTCTCGTTCTTATGCAGAAAGGTTAAGAGTCACCGAAGTGAAGGGGTATCTTTGTATATTGATATTTACAACGAGCCTACGTTTTTTTCGACATCGACGTGGGCGCAGCCTACGTGATACTTTTATAAAGCTGACCTAGCCTAGGTGTTATTCGGCCCTGGCACAACTAGTAAACAAACTAAAGAGAGTTGATCTGTGCAACACTCTTCATTCAGTTGATCAATATTTTTTAAAACTATTAAGTACATAACCAAGAGTATAACAATATCATCTCATCCATCATCATCATTTCAACCTTAAGACGCCCACTGCTGGACAAAGGCCTCCTCCAAAGTTCTCCACGACGACGATCGACTCCTGCGCCGCCCGCATCCAGCGGCTTCCCGGCAGTGTTTATCTGTGTAGCTTTATTTATTTTTATATTTGCCCTACGAGTTTCAGAAAAAAAGAATACCTACATACATTACATATACTTACATACAATATATTATGTACAACAACTAGGCGCAGACTGATTCTGACTCAAACTTTTGGTAAAATGCAAAACGACTTGAATTTTGGTAAATATAATCTAAGGAGGAAATTTTATATAATAATATGAATATGATTATTCTGTGGTAGTTCTTGATTCGTATCATCATCATCATTTCAGCCGAAAGACGTCCACTGCTGGACAAAGGCCATACAGGCTGATTCGTATACTATTTTAGTATTCCTATCAATAAATTAATCCTTAAATAGGACTGGCCTAAGAGTCCTATCCTAACATTACAATAATACCTACATGAATGTTACTAGGCCGTACAGTTATCGCTTATTTGTGGTATGTCAACAAATGTATTACCTTGGCCACAACTTGTACCCTACCTCGATTTATCTGTATTTTCTCATCAATAAGTCTTTATTTGTTGACCTTACCGTTTCCCGTGGTCTAAATAAGTCCAAGGGCATGTAAAGGGGATGTCTTATTTCAAAACACATATTATGTTTTGAAAGGCATTTTTTACTAACATTGTTCTTTGGATTTCTTGATGCTATTCCAAATTTAAGACAGATTGTCAAGCCATAGGGGAATATGCATGCATGGAAAAAATCGAGATTTTTCAACTTTTTCTATGAAAATAATATGGCGGATATGTGATAAGACTTCATCTAACATTTCGGATCTCTCTTTCCAACTTACCACTTTAAATCAATATAACTCGTAAAATATTTTAAATTTTTGAAAAAAAAAACATGTTCTGTTACAAATGTTGATTTAAACTCATATTATTAAATTATATAAAAAAGTAATTTCCCTATTAACCCTTTCTTTTTAGAGCATGCTATAATAAATATGCGCCAAGTTTAGAGTATAAATAGAAAAAAATCTGGGAAGTTTTCTCCTATCAAGTTTACGTCATCAAAATGAAATCAACATTCTGGCTATTTCGTTTGCACATGTGGTAATTTATATTTTTTTCTTGATGATCTGCCTGCATGTTCCAGCGTCACGTGACTTAGAAGACTTTGTTAAACCATGGGCTGAAAAGCCGAAAAGCCTACAGATTTACACTGAGGAGGAATAGTTTACGAGAAATTGATATTAATATGAATTGCTCCCCTTAATTTGGCAACGTCCGCTGTGACGGACATAAACTTTTAAAAAATCTGTCACATATTTTTTCTACTACATGAAACCTTTTTTTTGGATAGAATTCACTATTTTTTTATAAAGAATTAGTAAAAAAATAAATTTTACTGTGACAAAACTGCAACTGTCATTCATGACACAAAATGTCGACGAAAAGTCAAGCGGGTGTTTTACTCAAGGTATTTTATTTTTCTTTAAATAGTGTAATCGATTTTTTTATCTTATTTTTTTAATTGTGTGCTTGTAAATATATTTAGCGAGGGGGTGAGCTAATAAAACTAACAATTTGTTCACATTTTGTTAGTTTTTTGGGTTCGATAACTCTTTGTCCGTCACACCGGACATTGCCAAATTACTAACGATGTTAGATTGGTTTATGTTTTTCACTTTTTGCTTACTTTTCATTTATTTCTGCTTGTCAACAGCATAGTCGTGCTACTAAAATATTAGCTTTGATTCCACGAAAGCATGGCCCTTCCGATACTAGTGAGAATTTAGATTCTGAAAATTAACACATCACAAGTGCTGACTACGACACCTGCCCATCCTCCTCCTTTAAAGACCAAGAAGCAATAGCAGCTTTATTATATACAGACCCATTAACATCAAATTCAGCAAGAAATCCGAGAATCTAACTACCCTAATAATCCGTCTAACATTCCTTCTGTATCATCTAACATACCATTATGATTGTGGAGGTATGCCTCGCGTTAATTGATTATCAAGTCCAGTAAAGTAAGATAATAAATTACAATACTTACGTAAGTTTTGTGCATTTTTCATTTTATTTTTATATATAAATTTAATTAATTGTTGTTTTTTTATTTTCTTTAATTTATCAATGTGTGCTACCGTAATTTGGCAATGTCCGTCCCACCGGACAGTCATTTTCTCATGAACTATAAAAAAATGAATTTTTTTTTTCATTTTGTGAGTCATATATTACCCCTCCTAAATAGTTATAACAACAAAATACACATTTTTCTAACTTTTTGTTCTTTGCCAAATTAAGGGTTAAAGCGGTAAGATAAGAAATAATATCCCCCTATACTACTTTTTCAAGGATACACAGTAAGGGTGTTTATGTAAATATTATACTTATTGAATTGCGTACATAATAAATTCAGGTCAGTCGTAACCGGCGTGGTACATTAGAACTTACACAGCACTCTTAACTCTATTATCATTACTATAAAGGTGAATGTTATACCGCAAATTGTTTCGTCAGTCCTATAAGATATCAACAGTCAACATAAATGCGTTGTTTGCTATATTTTTTTATCGATTAGGCTAAAAATCGATGTCAATAATAAGATGTGTTTTGGAATGTCAGCTACGGACTACAAGTTTAAAATGAAAATTTGTCTTACCACTACTGGAAAGAAAATATATTATAATGTATATTGGATGCATTTCATGAACAAACGTACATTATTATTACAATTACAAGCTTTTATTTAGTTTCACCTGTCCCGTTGTCTGTCTGTAATCAAATCTTGCAAGTTAAATTTGATCCACTTCCCGATTTCCGATTGAGCTGAAATTTTGCATGCATGTATAAATCGGATGACAATGCAATATTTTTATGACATGGAGCTGATCTGATGATGGAGCTGGAAGGTGGCCATAGGAACTTCGTAATTAAACGACGCAACCCCATCGAGTTTGGGCTTAGTTTTGGGGAAAATAATTTTATCGGTGTTATTAATTTGTTATATTAGTACTGTTTTCCTAAACGGATGCGCCGATTTTGGTCTAGTTTTTTTTGTTTGCAAGGTGTCACAATCGAGAGTGTTCTTAGCTATGATCCAAGAAAATATCTTCAGCCATTTGAAGCTCATCTTGCATTTATCAGCTCTTTTCTAGTTGTTGAAAGGATCAAGTAACGGTTTTCGGTCGGGATTTTATTAAATTTTTAATTTAATTTTCATAGTTGCGTTATTATTTATATGAAAAAATATATTCATTTATAATATGAATTTCTAAAATTTATTACGCCCTGATGGGCGGCTGAACTAAATTGGATAAGAATTAATTTGGGGTGAAAACGATCTATTTCTGTTCTATGGAAAAGCCTTAGAATACCTTAGCGAAGCCTATCGCACCTCTCTGGGCAAACATTTTGTATAATAATTACGAAAGTTACTTCAAGCGTTTCCTCTTACTCTTTCGTACTTTCATTTTATGTAGGCAATTTCAATGTCATTAATAGACGACAGATGGAGTTACTGGGTTTTTAAAACTCGCTATCGTTTGGTCGCAGCGGTTTCATGACGCTCCAAATAATTTTTCGCTCCGCCAACGTAATAAGTGATTCCAACCGCTGTTGGTACTGATGATATATTTGAAATCCGGCCCTTAATACTATGGGAGGGATTAATAAACCTTAAAAGTAAGCTCATGTTTGGAGCGCGAAAGACGGAGTTATTGTGCGGAACTTGTTTCTGCTTCTTAACTGTTAGGTGGCTATTTCTCGTCGAGAAACTCGAGCCAACCCAACATTAGGGTGGATGGTCCGGAAGGATGAACATTGAACAAACCTTTAAGGGCCATAGCTCTGCTCACCCAGTGGCTAGGTTACATTATAATAATAACATTATTTTGGTTGCTAAATAACTAACCGGTCATTTATAATTAACAATGAAATATGTGAAAACATCGCACTACGGTATAAGACGCAAAACAAGGTAGAGCCTATTCTATGTGTGTCAGTCAGCTGATATACATTTTTTATTATTTTATTTCCCATGGTAAAAAGTATCTAAGATGTTGATTGGGGATATAAGGTACCACCATGCAAAAATTCATTAAAATCGGTCAAACGGTCGCGTGTTACATTTTGATGTTATAATTAAGAACTTTATCACCTTTTTCCTCTTGTTATCACAATGTAACACGCTTTTATTTATAAAATTGGATCTGTGATATAATTATTATGTACAACAATATGGAATTATTTCGATGGACGAAGAAGCGTAATTATAGTTAAAGGTTACAATGAACTTATAAAGTGTTATATCTGTGGGTCCGGTGAAAAACGATCCAAGTCGAATTAGACCCTTTTGCGTTTATTTGTGATTTGGACTCTCCTGAAAATTACCCATCGATGGGTCTAATCCACGCTCTTCTAAGTCAAAAGATAACGAAGTTACAACTTGTGCATAGTGGTTTAAATAGCATAAAAAATTGTGAAAATGAATTTAACTCCTCTTAAACAATCGAAAGATTTAATTTACTTGGTGAATTTGGGTTTAATACGAATTAAACCCTTTATTTTTTTGAATAAATAGTTCTAAATCATTTGAAACCTTGAAAAATTCAAAACTAAAGCTTGTGAAAAAAGATCCAACTGTACTTAAAACCGTCTGTCGAGGTAATTATGCCGAATCAGATCTTTTTACATTTAAAATACTATACAATTATAGCTTTTTTACAATTTTAGCGATACCAAAACATGATAGGACAATAAATACTTGTTAAGAAAAGACAAAATGAAATTTTTTCTATTGAATATAAACTGATGTAGATCTGATCTGACCTGCAAATTTCTACACTATACGCTCTTAGGTTTGATGCCGAATTACTCATCACTTTTACTACCACTCATTTGTTGTGTTTACTTATATCAAATCCTTAGCTTCTTGCTTGGCGTAGTACTTACAAACCTTTGAACTAAACATGGTCTCCGTGAAAAACATTACGTTACGATGCTTAATATATTTTATCTGTGCTGAAGATTTCCAAAGTTTAACAACCCTCTAAATTATTAACGGAAATAACAGTAAATTTAAGTTTAACTTTATGATCGATAATTGGACTAAGATCTTCTCTCTTCCTTAATATGATGTCATAAAGATAATTAAGAAAAGGTTTTCCAAGCATACCACCAACAATATCTATCAGGTCTTCAAATGTAACCGGTATGTTGTGTAAACGAAATCCAAATAGCACCATCTTGAATGTGGTAACAATCTTTTTCTTATTGAGAATGGCTTTCTATTTTTATCCATTTTTACCTGTAAATATCCACTTTCACATGGTCTAAGGTCATTAAGCATAGTCCATCATCTCAGTTCTGAATCATCATCATCCTAGTTCATCACTGTGTGGAAGAGATATTGTTCTGGGTTAATGTGTGTTTCACAGGTCTATTTTGGTGTCTATTTTGAGTAATGACAGTACGTTAGTAACTATTTATTAATCTGTGGTAATTAGATAGGTTTTTTGCTGCAGGATTAATTTAACTCAATAGAGTTGAATTAATCGAAATTTGTTAGATTTTTAAAGAATTTCCGCTTTATTCCAGATCAAACATAGTTTTATGCTTTCAGAAATTTACAACTTGCCGACTCTTTTTGTATGTATTTTGATAAAGATTTCAAGTCCCGAAAGTAGCACTTCTTGCAGATATGACTATGACTTCCTATAGACAAACATACCTAGACGTTATTTATTTGACAGATTTCAATACAACACAACAAACAATAAGATACTGGGTGTCTTTCTTCTACTTAGAAGTTATAGAAGTACAAAAACTCTTAAATTCTTTGCATATTATGTACGTATTTGCTAGAACTATACGGTTAATGATGCATTTCCTCTTATATCATAACTAGCGACCCGCCCCGGCTCCGCACGGGAAAATGGTTATTGTGGGTTATCCTTCAGTATATTATGCATGTATTATACATATAAACCTTCCTCTTGAATCACTCTATCTATTAAAAAAAACCGCATCAAAATCCGTTGCGTAGTTTTAAAGATTTAAGCGTACAAAGGGAGGGACATAGGGACAGAGAAAGCGATTTTATTTTATACTATGTAGTGATAGTGATAGTGAAGGTTACCATAGGATTCAATTATGTGACGTATATTGTTAAAAATAGCTCTAATTTGAGTTAAACCATTTTTCACAAAAACATCCCACAATCTTAAATTAATTTAGATCTCTTAAAACAAAAATCTTAAGTCTCAAGTTAATTTAGATCTTTTAACACAAAATATTACAGAATACTAAAAGGGCTAACTGTATGTGAACCATTTTTCACCGAACCATTATTAAAAAAAGGTAGGGTTCTAACTTTTTTTTCTTTTTAAATATGCAGTTTAGAAAAAAAAGGAATTTTCCATAAAATAGAGCTCTCAAAGCTGATCTTAAAAATTTATTTTTAATAAAAAAAGACCAAGATCCTTAAAAATTATGGCCAAAAAACCTTCCCAAAATTAGTTTTTTCGCTCTCCTGAAAAGTAGCGTTTTTAAGTTGGATCGTTTTTCACAGGACCCACAGATATTTCTTATTAGAGTCAATTTATTTTTAACTTTTTAGTTCATTTTATTAACAATAATAAAAGCTTCTTTTTAAAAAGGTTTTTTTTCTTTATTTTATTCAAATTAGTTTAAAATAACTGTTCAGGTGAAGTAGGTGCAGCGTCATCGTAAAATAGATTAGTAAAAGTTACTTTAAATATTGAGTTGTGTCCTAAAACTGGCTATATTTTTGAAAGTAAATTAAATCATTATTACAATTACATATTCGTATGCTTCAACAAATTGGTTCCACACGACTGACTCTCACACAACGGCTCTCTTCCGGATAGCTCAGTTTTACAGCTCATCCCGATGACACGCGTTTCGTATTTAACGTTCTTATCTCTTACAATTATTTATTTGAAGTACGTCCGTGGGCAGCTACGGTTGTTTCGTAAGATGGCACGCGCCGGCCCACGTGGCTTTCTTTAGAAAATTTGTAATGTGAGCCCCCCGCACTCCGCACTCCTGACCCGCGACACGGCTTGAATTAAGACCTTGTGGTGTCGACGATAAGTCGCAGCGAGGAATATATGTCATAAATATCTATATAATAAAACTGTAGAGTCCGAAAATCTGTACATCGAAAAAAAAGTTAAAAACCGATTCAGGGGGATCCGGATAAAAGGAATGATATAGACCATATCCAAATATACCTATTTCAATTTTTTTGTTTCTCTGTCTGTCTGTTTGTACGGGTTGATCTCCAAAATTGTTGGACCGATTTGAATGAAATTTTTCATGGTACCTTATATACCCAGTCAACATCTTAGATACATACTTTTAATCCTGAAAAATTATATTACTATAGTTAAAAAACTATAGTAATAGTAACTCATACGACTTAGCACATTGTACGGCCGTATCTCTGAAACTTTTAGACCGATTAGAATGAAATTTTTAATGGTGGTACCTTATATCTTACATCAAGCGGTCAACATCTTGGATAATTTTAATTGCGGAAAATTTAAGAGTTCCTGTGGAATAGTTAAATAAAAATTACTACTGAAAAGTCGAAAAGTAACGCGGGCGTACCCTAAGCGACTTGAGATGAGTGTGTGAAATAAGTTATCAGAAATCGCTTCATCGCCTCCCTTACTACCAAACCAAGCCTGTACACAGTTTGTAAGGCTTCAACTCACAATAAATTATACTCAGAAGTGTCGCCAAGACATGCTTATATCTGGTCGCAACGGAAATTTTAAAAAGCCGATCATTTTTAGCCTATGTGGTAGATGCTGAGTAACTTGAATCTTCTTTTTCAATGGAACTGGCGAGATTTTAAATATGGAAAGAAATAACCTAAGAGCGAGGAAAATCGCGCTTAGCTCTTATCGTTATTCTGAAGAAATAACAGTCAACTGATAGAGTAAGGCAGGTAGGTCAGAAGGTGTTTCCCTTAGAGTGTGTTTCCATAATTTACTGAATAATAAGTACAACAACGTATTGTATAAAATTTAAACATACACCAAACCACACACCACACACACACTCACACACACAAACTATCACAAAATGTGTTTCTGTACCTAAACCTAATATAGGTATTAGGTACACAAACATAAATTTTGCGCGGAATCTCCTGACACAGGCTACAAAGCTTACTAGGAGATTCCAATCGACACATTGTTACCAAAAAAGTAATGAAAAATTAATTAATTAATTTAAATTTATTATTTATTATTATTACACAATTGTAAGTTGAGTTGGGGACAGTTGTTGTTGATTTCAAATCACGTCGTACGAACTACTCTTCCAATGAGAAAAGGGATGGTCAATTTCTAACTCTGAAGCCACGCGAGTCACACGACCGATTTAGATTTGGTTCACCGCAATATTGCAGTTATTGTGCCTTTGCGCCTCTCATCAAGCCTCATACAATTCGTACAAGCTCATACATCACCGACCGCTGACATCTGAATACTACCGGGGTTCGTGTTCGTGTATTTTCATGTGGCTATACGATTGTGTCGCCAACCAAATGCAATATTCTCTGCCATTGTTATTTTTGATTTGCACGCGATAAAAATATTATACACCTTACCGTGTTTTGTTAACGAAATAAACGTGATATTCAAAACAACCATAGAGGTACACATTTTTTTAAACAACGCAAAACCCGGCGGAAAGCTTCCATATTATAAAAAGGAAAGGAAGGATGTCTGCTCCTTGTTAACGTCTACAAGCAATTCAATGTAATTCAAAATTCAAATGTATTTATTCATTATAGGCTTAGAGTATAAATAGAAAATTTTCTGGGAGGGATAGAGTACGCCTAATCGAGTATGAACAGTAAGCACGGATATGAACAGTCCGAATAATTATCTTCAGCGCGTTCGTTTAGTATCAAATGGTTATCGGAGCTGATTATTTTTCCCGGTGAAAATAAGAAATTGAATAGGAGAACATTTTGAAATGTGTAGTGATAAGTTGCAAACATGACTCGAGGAACAAATCAAAAAAGAAAAATGTTATTGATTTCACCGCCCATACAAAATCTGCCAAAATTTGCTAACGCTTGACATAAAGGCAGCGGAGCGATGCGCGTGCTCTATGTATATTTATTCTCTAAGATTATAGGCATCAAAACAGTTAATGACGTCATGACAGAAGTTAAGAAGCTGCTCAAACCAAGACCGGCTCTCGTCTCAACAAGTCTGCAATAAAAAAAAACCCGCCACAAAACCGATTCTTGATCCTTTCAACAACTAGAAAAGAGCTGATAATCTTCAAATTGCTGAAGATATTTTCTTGGATCATAGCTAAGCACACTCTAGATTGTGACACCTTGCAAGCAAAAAAAAACTAGATCAAAATCGGCGCATCCGTTTAGGAGCTACGATGCCACGGACAGACAGACAGACAGACACACACGTCAAACTTATAACACCCCTTTTTTCATCGGGGGTTTAGAAAGACATCAAACAATCTAGAAGAGGCAATGCGATAATCAGTTGTTCACATAACTGGCAGGTTCGCGCAATGTGTGCGCTCCTGTGAAGAAGAACCCGCCGAAGAAACTCCATCGACCGCATCCTTTGTATTTTCCTCTTCTTTTTTAAATTATTTCAATATTAGTAATATAATAAAGAGTGCAAATGAAATATTAATTAGAGGAAGGCAACCGGTCAAAGTAGAAGCACGATATGTACAGGGTGGAAATATTGGCTAAGTAAGCAAAAGCTAAAGTTTATTTAGACTTTGTTAAATAATGTGATAATATAATACTGTAACTGAACTAAAACTAGCCTGACTGGCAGTTTGTCAGTTTTTTATTTGCTTCCATCATGCTCAAACTTACTTCAGAATAGAAATTTCATTACGTTAAATGTTATTAATGCTGTTTATAAAAGATAAATAATAAATTTTAGCGATATCTTTAATATATTGACAGAGAGCCAAAGTTCGAATACATTCCAATGGGTAAAAAAAAACTTTAAATTTGTAGTGATGCTAACTAACTGTTATTATGTCTATTAATAATCTTGTGAGGCTGGTATTAATGATTTTGAATAATATATAAAAAGTCGAGTTAAGGCGCGTTTGGAATTTCATTTAATTAGTTTTTTATTTAAACGCACTTTCTTGTTCTGACTGAACTTCTGTAGGCTTACTAGATAAGAAGCGACAGACTCGAGAAGCTGTCAAACGCGAAATATTGACAAAACTGATATGGCTCTAATGTCACTATGTCGCGTTTGACAGCTTCTCGATCCTGTCGCTTACATAGTAAGCCTACTGATACGAAATATAATTTTGTACAAAAATAATACAAATTGAAACGGTACGAGTAAGTGTATATCGCGTATGTGGTTTAGAAAATGACATAGAAAATGAATATGAGAAGTAACAGCTTCCATAGCCTAGTGGTCGTAGTGATAAAATCACACGCTTGCCTCATGATGGGCGATTCCGAATTCTGGTGGGGCACTTTTAGGACAAATATTTGATCGAAGCAAATATCCCTTTATGAGACTTTTTTAAGTTTGGTTAGGAACTTTCGACTGAATCACATGATTGTCTAAAAATTAGTACTCGTAGCTTCCGTTCTTTGAGACGCTCGTGAACCCGTTGGTCCCGCCTGGCTACAATCTATGGATTGACATTTTATTTGATTTTACGTGTAACTATGTTACTAAGTCCATGCTCAATAATTATTATATTGTAAAGTCACTCGGGGCTGCTGAATCAAAACATAAAACCTTATACAATTATTTTCCGGTGCTTTCACGTGAAAATCGCGTAGAACTTTAACTGATCCACCTGTTAGTATTAAATACAACACGTTTGGTTAATTCATTAACTCTCATTTGGCAATTGAAAGGCCGGATGTGTTTATAGCATGAATCTCGGCCTTTGACATAGTTACATTATCAAATTCGCCCCCGCACTATCAAAAGCCTTCATATTGAATAAATACTCCTACGGCTGTACAGTGCGCGCAACCCGAACAAGTTAAAAAGACATTAACAGAGATATAACAGTAACTCGTTTGGCATCTTTTGAAATACGTTGGTTTAAACTGCATTGCCTAACAGCATGTAGGCGACACCACGTCACTAAGCTATCCTAGCCTACTAAAGCTGGTTTCTTGTTGAAGAGAATTGGATCTTATCATTGAGAATTAAAGTAGTAAATGAAATTGAGGATATACTGTTTTCAAAATATTACTATGATTTGGATGTTGCAATCGACGCTTTCGAGTGATTTGAGGGTTTGTAAAAAGAAATGTAGAGATGAGTTTTATAGTTTCACACTTAGAAAAGTTGACTTAAATAGGCTATTTGACTGGTTTTTAAAATATATTTTTTATTATTCAGTAGAGTTTGTGGATCCCAGTAATAGTTGTATTTTTTAATTCTGGTACATATTTCCTGAAAAATATCAAAATTAAAATTCAATATTTAAGTAGCGCGCCAAAACGCTACTTTGACAATATGGCGTCGCAATGGCATCGGTGACGTCACTAGCCAGTACTACTACCTACAAGTTGCTTAAGTAGAAAACGATGTTTACTGGCTAGTGACATATGTCCTATACCCGACTAATCAGGAGCGTTTTGAGTCACGTGACAAACGCCAAAAAAAATACATTTTTATTTACGGATTTTTACATAAATTAATTATTATTTTCAACTTCCCATAGTAAATATCCATTTTTAAACTTACATTACATACTGATTACAGTAATTAACACTTTATTTTTCGCATTGTCAAATAGCCTATTCTAGTTAAAATCCAGAAATATGTAGACTCAAAATCCAATTTGGAGCAGTAGACAATCTAGATAAACAGAGAAAAAATCTAAAAATGTGCTATTTTTTTCTGCAACAAAAGCAATTGTTTTTTTATACTGATCCCCATTATTCGCTATTCGGAGATTTTGATTTTTTTCTTGTAGGTCAATATTTAAACGTAATTTAAAAATACGAGGCATTCGCGAAATCCATAGAAGCACGGAGTTGTTTAACAAGTCGTGTAGGTTTTATTGATAATAGTTTTTTATAGACTAACATGACATTTAAAAATAAAACGGTCAACATTACTACACCACCGTCTTAACCAGTCATTTGAAGTAATCTCAGTGGCGCCGACTTGTCCTAATTATGTATGTCTAATGCTGTCGTCACTTTAAGCACAATTCATAAAAAAAAAATTAACAAAAATGTTTATTTTTCTTAAAATACAATTAAAAAGTGAAGAACCACAGATTACGAAAATGGCGACGGGTGATACCTTACATCTTTTACCTCGCTGTTTCGCTCTCGTCTCTATTTTCCCGCGGGAAAAAGTTATTTGAAGAGTTGTAAAAAGTATTCTAAGCGCTATCCTTATGTAAAAGCTCATCCATCTAAATATTCTCACGTTAAAGTTTATTTAGATAGCATAGAAACGTCCTGATGTCCATCACACCACGCAGTTAATGCCTTTATTTTTTCTTCATTCTGTTTAAAGTATAGATTTTAGACAAATTGTCTAACGTTGTTTTCTTTGTTGTGATGTCCTATAAATAATCATATATTCTATTCTACAAATTAAAAGTCTTCAACTTTATAGTCAAAGAAGCTTTTCGATGTCCATTGAAGCTAAGATTACTCGTAAATTTGTTTATCACTTATTGTATGATATGGTATAGAAGTACAACTCCGTTTGTGAATTAACGCCAAATTGCAGCTCAAAAACAAAGGATCGTGTCCAGATATTAACTTACATGTGAAAGGGTTTACGAGTGAAGTAAAAAGAAACCAGTATTTTATACTTATTGAAATGCTTTGTGAGTTATGAGCTTCGGTTTTTACAACTTACGTGCGATACAGACGGTTTTGCAACGACCCTTAAAGAGGCTTCACCGGCGCCTAAAAGTAAATCAATTTAAATCGAGTTTTAAAGGCAAAAGCCGTACATCATGTTTCATGTCCTATGACGCCTTGATTCGGTTGCCAACCAAATTAAATAAAAATTAAATAGCCACAATTGAAACGATTCCGAAATCTTCTCGAAAAGCAATCAATCGAATGGCTGTATACCGATGGAACGTAATACCATTTTTTCACCGAAGTAACTTCAATTCGATTGTCCGGTAAAACAAAAATCGGGCCAAAAAGAACTGTGAGTGCCCTACCCGCCTGCCAAGCGTAGAGATTATGGTGACACCTCTCTTTAAAGGGAGAGATCTTGGTCCTGTAATAGACTGCTATAGGTTGTATTGTAGTAGCAGTAGTAGAAAGCTTTCGCGACGTGAGTACGTAAGTCCATAAAACTTATAAGCGCCATCAAGCCATATTAAGTTTTTACACACCGCGAGACGCCGCCGCGCCGCCGCCGCCGAGCCAGTGAAGTTACATAAACACTGCAAACTGTATTTATAAATATTGCAACAAAACGGCAGCCAAGTATGAGATTGTGCTCCCACAGAGACGGTACTGCAGTTATGAATTGTATTGGACTTATTAAGGACCATAAATTTTATGAAAATAAAGATAGCTTTGTTATTTTTATGATGACACTTTTTTTACTAATCATCAAATAAAGTCATAATAAATAATTAAATTAATTTATTACTCATTTTGTGTCACATCCATATTATTATTATTATAAATAACATTTGATAATTTAAAAAAAAAATGGTTTTATTCATTATATTCGTAAATTACAGAAATTCTAATCATTAAAAATGAGAATAAATATATATTGAAATTCTCCAAAATAGGTAGAGAGAAATTTCAAGTACGAGTAGCTGAACAATATTTTTCGTGGAACCCTAACAGTCACAGGACTGAGTAACAGTGACTACGCTGTACGCAACCCTAGTTTGTAAGGCTGGTGAAGGCAATCAAGTTGTCGTCCCTTCTTGCTCGCACCTCCAAATCGCTTGTCTCTCTCTCACTTGCCCAGGCGCAGCCTCCCGTCGGGATTCTCGGAACTCTACTTAAGTATGTTTTGTTAAAAAATACAAGAAATTTTCCGCTAAATAGACAAATAAAAAATAAGTAAGTATATTCTTATTTAAATATCTAGATGTTGAGCACGAACCCCTCGATGGGGACATGTATTGGCTGCTAGCTAACCATGACGACGAAGACAAACTATAATAAAATTAGATACGAGTAAATCGAGAACAATTAAAAAACCGTATTAGACTTCATTTGGTTTCTAGACTAGACGCTACATTCCGCATACAATTGATTACGCAAAATCACAATACACTCACACAAACTGAGATCTCCAAAAAGCCCAACCCTATTCCTTTCCCGGTCCAAGACAGATGATATCAACTTTTATTTGGTTTGTTTTCTTGTAAAACCATGGTTTTAGTCGGGCATTTTGTTTTTAGATGGTAAGTAAGATAGGAGGTTTTACACCACAGCGGGCAGTTAAAACGACGTTTACAAAAATTTTATGAAACTGGTTTTCGGTAGCGTGTAAGAAAATGTAACAGTGTTATTGAGATATAAAGAAAAAGATGGTTTGTGGAAGAAGCGATGTATTTCTCTTTTAGTTAATTGAGGTAGATGTATATTCCTACCAAGGGGCTGCTCAAGTCTGCCCTTATTCAGGGTGGACAGGCCTTACCCCCTGGGAACAGCTTCGCACGGCGGCGGCGGCGGCGGCGGCGACCTGCGGCGCAAAACTTGCCAGAACGTTAGTATTGTAACATTTTACGATATTTTGGAGCACTTTGCGTCACATGACTTAAAACGTTACTTTTACGTATTTTTTATCTTATTTGTGCTAAATTATAGTGTTACAGTCGTTTTCTAAGTAAAATAAAATAAACGTTACTCTTTGCATGAAAATTGAACGTTTTTTGTAAAAGTTGGGTAATTTCACGCCTTTAAGACAATTTCTTGTTTTCGGTAGTACATTTTTCTAGCGGGTTTTAGAAATGAAACATTTTTTTAGTTCTCTCGTGTTAATTTTGACTATGGGTCACTGGCAACATTCCGCTGGTCGCCGCCGCCGCCGCGCGAAGCTGTGGCCAGGCCCTTAGACAGGACGCGTCTCCAGGTCAACTTTATCACAACTTTTATTCTGGTGTGTGCTTTCCTCGCGATCTTTTCCTTTAAGATCATAACATTATTCATCTTGTCTTGAATTCAAAGTACTAAAACTACCAAAACGCATTCTCTGTAAAACTACATCATTATCAAAATAATTTCGAAATCTTCAGTAAATATTGTTGACATTGTTATCACGTAAATTAGGTAACTCAAGTATAATATTGTAGGAGATAAACATTCAAAATTGGATACGAGGTGCTCCACAAAGTAAACGTAGTAACGTAAGCGAGTCTTAAATTGTTATTTACAATAGTGTCTCACTATGTAACTCGATTGGAGTCGTGTCAGTGAGGCAGCTCATGTAGATCAGTTGATTTGATTCGAGCTTGTAGTGTAATGTGACTTATCAAGTTGTACTATGTTTTAAATTACCTATTATATTATATGTGATTATCTGTTTTATCGATATTTTATTGTCTTTTAACTCATATCATAACAAATAAGTCCTAGTGCTCTTATTTATCAACTCATGTACAGAAGCCAGCACATGCGGCTGGACACTTGCACTACGAAATTCACCCCTACCGCAACGGAATACGGGCGCTCTCAAGGTCATTATGTCCAGCCGCATGTGCTGCCTACTGTACATATTTATATTGAGGGACTTGAGTCTACTTTCAATTACAGTCATTGCTCGCACAATAGTGTATAAATTAGTTACTAGTATTTAGTTTGAATATTTTGACTTGATTAAGTAAATTATCTTGATACACGATAATACTTACAACACCCAGACACAAGACAAACACAGGTGCTTAACATACATTTGCCTGGGTGTGCCTTGTTTGGGGATCAAATCCACAACCCGTGCTTTAAAGGCATACTACCAACCAACTAGGCTACGGGGCTGTCAAAGTTAATACTCATGTATTTAACTTAGACCTAGAATACCAAATTCAGAAAATAATTTTAGGTATCTGATATTGCTGAGTTGACACAGTTGAATAAATAGTAACCCAACTATATTCTCTAGTATTAACTAAGTCTACGACTTAGATATGTGGCCATATCTCAGAGATTATGTGTCGTTGACACTGCTATCTAAGTGGGTAAGCAAGCTCTGATAAGGCAATGCACATTTTAGACCACTTAAACACCACTTATGTTGTATCATTTAATAATAAAGTAAAAAAAAACTTCGACTTTTCCTAAGGAACATAGGTTAAAATCTCAAAAATAATAAAATTAGAACGATAATTACTATACGAGTATAATAGGGATATGCGAACGAAAACTTGTAGTTTTTCTCGAATGAAATAAAATAATACTAAAGAGCTTCACGACACTTTCTAAGGACCAGCAACAAAAAAAAACAGCTACTAATCGAGTACTACATGATTTTATGTTACACAGGTATATTAAATTCTAGATGCGATGATGACCGGACCGGAGGACCAAAGCAATTACCGATGGTGGCAAAGTGGAGCAAAAAGGACAGTAGCCAGTAGGCAGACCACCAGCCCGCTTGTCCAACCATATTGTCAAGAGTGGTTGTTGCTGGATGCAGATAGCGAGGGACGTCAAGAGTAGCGCAACTGAGGAGAAGCCTATGCCCAGTAGTGGGTTCATCTGAGCTGAGGAAGAAGAAGAATTATCTGATGGTAAATGGCACTGCTAAATTGGTACTGCCCACAATAAAACTATTAAATACAAGGCTATTTGCTCAATAAGATCTAAATTTCACTAATCAAAATAACATTATTTCTGCGGACTTTCGACAAATTGGTCCAATGATCTTTAGTTTCACGTGTTGCGTGCAGTAAATCGGCACTTTATAACTAATTCTTAATGGCGCGTGTGCCAGCCGTCGCCGCGGGGTAAACATTAGTATTCTAAGCTCGGTTCACAGGATTCCCAAATTGGGCGCACGCATTACAAAGAAATAACCATGTTTCAACCGCAAAACTGCTTTTAACGTAGCTTTAAACATTTGAAAATTAAATCCTTCCTAGATTAAATAATATGCAGTGATACCTCTATAAAAATCGTTTACTTATTTTGCCTAATTGTGTAACTTGCACTAAACGTGGGGATACTGTGTAGTACTGCTGTGACTTGTTATAACTATAATTACAATGAGTGATTGACAGATGTTTTTTTTAATTGACCTACGCTTGTGTCCTTCGAGAAAGGAAAGTCGCGCTTTGCTTTTGAGGCTTTTGACTTCGTTATTCTGAGCTTGTGTCGCATGATGGATGTGTCAAGCTTCACCGGACTTGCGGAGGAGCGGAGCGGAGGGTTCTTCCCCAGCATTTTTAACCGACGAAAAACGGAGGGGTTCTCAAGTTGACGCGTATATTTTTTTATGTGTGACCACGCATAACATTTTACAGAGTATTCTGAATTTGACAATTATTTTTTTATCGTAAAGGGTACACCTCGATCGAAGCTGTTCTCATATACATTTGGGAAATGACCAACGTTAGGGGTAAGAAAACAGGAGATAATTGATTGATCACTCTTAGATTTTTTTGTTGAGAAGTTGTCAAGTTCTTTGTGCGGCGTTTATTGGCTATGGTAAGTAGTTCTATTGCCAAGCCGCCGCTGTAAGGAATTTGAACTTGCGGCCAGTTACCAAGCAATTAATAAAACATTAGTTTATGCGTGTCGGGTAAGGAATGCTGCGCGCATGCGCGGCTGAACTCGGCAATAACCGAGGCCTTTGTAGGCAAAAATCAAGAATGCCATTCAGATAATTGCTGTTGAACGAAAATGTAGGAAATGTATGTAAGAGTATGTGCGTCTTCGAAATCACAGCCGTATTCACCTGTGCCTATTTCTATATATAATAATAATACATATTGAGTAAAATTTCTATATTATGATGTAATAGGTTATTTTCCGTGGTTTTAGTTTTATTTGCCCCATTTCATATTGTTATGACTTCTGTAAACGCGTAAAAGCTTTAAAAAAATGTTTGCATTTATAATGAAATAAGTCAAATACTAATTGTTTATCCGCAGTGAAGTGTTAAATTAAAATTAAAATTTTGAGATTTCAACCTATATCTCAAAATTTAAATTTTACTTGTCATACAATGTGGCCGGTCACGTGACTGAAGTTTTGACTATCCTTTTGACTCTTCTGTTTTGTGTTATGTTTTATTTGCCTTTGTCTTTCTGTGTTCGATGTCAATTAAACATAGTCACAAACACCGAGGAACTAAATGTATCCTCAACTAGCTTTCCGCTCCGCGGCTCCGCTCGCGTTAACAATTTTTCCCGTGAGAATGAGGTATTTTATCTCGGTAAAAAGTAGCAAACAAACAACAAACAAACAAATCTTCTGTATTGACACCAAAACTTAAAAGTACGAATACAATTTTCTATAATGAAACACAAGAAGCCAATAGGCGGCCTTATTGCTAAAGTAGCAATCTCTTCCAGGCAACCAAGTAGCCTTTGTGTTAATCCAGGGTGTAAGCTAACTCCATACCAAATTTTATTAAAATCGCTCCAGCCGTTTAGACGTGACAAAGTAACAAACATACACACTCATACACTAACAAACTGTCGCCTTTATAATATTAGTGTGATGATAGTGCTATTATTATTGAATACTTATACGTGTTACGTACTCGCTCACTCCGAGGTCTCGGCTGAAAATCAGCGTTACTGGCTCACCCTTGCTGGTAGCCGGTAGCATTATGCTGAGACGGGCCCTTTTTAGCATAGTTTAAAATGTTGTTATAGTTAAAGTGATTTGTGTACGGTAGTAAAAAAAAACTTTTGACCGTTCACCCGGGTGGTCTCGAGAGGTGAACGGTGGGTAGGAAGGGGATTTTGAGTATATTCTTTATCTACTTGTTTCTACTCATATTTTTATATTGTTGTTTATACGTCTGTATTTTTGTATATATTGTATTGTAGTATGTCAAATTATAAAAAATAAAAATTTATTCTATTCTTATACGAAAACTAATTTACTGCGTGTATTCTTGATCTGACGAGAACTTTGTAACTTTGTAACTCATTTGTAACATTATTAGATATCTATAAATAAAATAGTGTATTAGCAGCTCACATCTTTTGTTTAGTGAACTATTCCTGGAACCAAGTGCACGCAAAACAATGCGTTTTGTTTATAAATGTTCGGGAATTATAAACGAGGGAAGCGCGACTCTATACTTTTACTATATTTCGCTTCTATGTGACAGCTCCCATAAAGTCTCGATCACGTCACATGTCACGACTCGGTGGCGTAATAGCTATCCTAGGGCAGTCAATTCTCAAGAGTTAGATTTTTTGCGTTATTCTTTTCCACAGGAGAATCCAAAATTAAGAGAGTACAGTGAGCTGACGAATTAGGTGACCCCCCCCCGAGGCGCCGTTAAGCGCCATCTACCGCTCCAAGGGGGCAGAAAATAACGAATTAATGGCTAATCATCAGTGTAATTAAGAACGTGTTGCCTAATTTAAACGGTCTCTCTAAGTTACAGCGTGGCGAAAGTAGCGTGGCGTGGCGTTTTACGAATAGAAGTTTTGTGGAATCTTACTTCGAATAAAAAATAAACTTTACTGAATTCATAATTGTTTGACTTCGGGTTCTTACGGTAAGGAAAAGGACACTTGAAATTAGAAGGTTATGTAAATTAAAAGAACTGAGCACATATCATTTGTAGGTTATTTTACTTCATTTTTTTTTCAATAACTTGAATTTGTAATTGCGTTTTATTTCAACTTGATATCGTTTTGTAATATCGCAATATCGTGTCCTATTCTAAGCATAATGGTAGACATTTTTTTTACTCTAAGTAATACAAGGAAAAAGTCACGTAAATCTCACGTAATTTTACGGATTTACGACGTCATAAAGTAAAAATTTTAATATACGAAAATATCAGTGCACTGATCTAGGTTACACTTTTTAATTATACAATAATAAATATGCATTACGATTCCTTTAGTTGCTAAGCTCTTCTGTAGCGCTCGATATCTAGAGCAGTCATTTATCCTACATTTTTATCATTAAGTGTTTGATATATATTATTAAATAAATATTCGATGTCTCCAATCCAATATGTGTATTTTATCCTAAGTCGATAGCGCGGGAGCAATATTTGTTCAAGATAGGAAAATGTGTTTACCGATTTGAAGACGAAAAAATACCAGATCAAGTCATTATTGGCTTTACCAAGAACCGGTAACAATATTCTAGGGCCGATAATATTACAGGGATTTAGCGTATACCACACTAGCGTCTTTCGAGTGTCTTTTGAGCATCGGTCGACGTCATGCGTCGCGCATTCAATTTTTTTTTCAGCAATCTGGCAGCAAGGCGAGTAAAACAAAAGACGGACGCGGATGATTGTATACGCGACGCAGGACGTCGACGCTCGGAAGACGCTAGTATGGGGGGTGTCTTACTGAGGTTTACCAAAAAAAATGGCATTCTCAGACAATGGCTGTGGTATCCGATCAACTTTACAAAGAAAGCTTTTCCTGATACGAAAAGAAAATTAGGCTTCTCCGTACAAATTGGCTAAATATATTTTGTATGAGAATGACGAAATATTCCTTACAATTAGTTTTTTTTTAAAGTTACTTAATGCGTCATGTCAGGTCCTTTCAGTACTTGCTAAGCCTCTATTTACCCCCTTATATCCTGCGCTGACTTCTTCCGTCTCGTTCTTATTAACGTAATGACTATGTAATCGGTGTTATAAATGAATATGACGTTCATATTGTAAATTCTTGTGTCCCTTAGTACAAATTGTAAGCCCAATTCAAAGGATTTTTATAGGAGTTGTTGATGTAACGTTAACAACAACCTTTCGGACCATCAACTTTACGCAAAATCAATCGCTTGTTGTCTATCGTGAATAACGTAATGTTTATTTATACTCTGTATACGTAATTTATTTTGTTAATAAAGTATTTGTTGTTCTTGTTTTTTGGCTGATACTGTTTGGTGAATCAATTGTACTGCAGGGAGGTTTATAGTCCTAGTAAGTGTTGTTCCACCAGATCAAGGGCTACCCCTAGTGAAAGATAGAATAAATCCCTTCGGTCCACGTTGTAGCTAGATTTCGTAGCTGGCTTCGAAACGGGAAATGAAAATCCCTGTTACAATTTTTTACCTGTTTGAATCGTCCATACCTATTCAATTCAAAGCTTAGTTATAGATCAACGTATAAAATTATAGATTAATAAAATAAATTAATAAAGTGTGAAGTTATGGCGTCAAGAACTTAACCTAGATATCCAATGTAAGCTATACTTACCACTTTTGCTACGATAAATATGCAAGTTTGCGATAAATGTTTACCTAGCGATTTCAAGTAAAATTGCGCCTAAACTACACTGACAAGATTTAATAAAAACACCATTTTATTAAGAATAATTTTGAGAAAATTTCTAGAAAAGTTCGCTTCGCTATATTTTTTCTTGCTTAATGAAGTCAAAATCGATGTTTGCAGTCACTAAGATTTTCATTACCTATTTCATGTTATAGAAATATAATTTGTTTCTTGAAAAATAATTTAAAATGAAAAAGGCGCGGAAATTCACGGACGATTAGAGATTTTACGAAAAAGTGGTCAAATAGGAAATCACGTTGCTGTAGATTAAAATCTCCTCATGTACTTTGTCTGACACCAGGGTTTGTCGCTTGCTTGCTTTTCATCAAATGCAATCACGTCAATCTTTGGATCTTTCTATGTAATTCAATATAGCTTATAATGATCTATAGCACAAGCCTTACGAGTCTCAAGACAGACATTTGCATAGGATAAGTGATACCTGAATATTTACCAGCGATAAAATGCCGGCTCCGGCGCAAACGCGCTCCTTCGTCCATTTACATAGATATCAACATCGATTCCTGTTATCACACAACTGAATTGATAAATACGTCAAGGCGGGCTCGTAGTTTGTTTGGAATTACGCCTGTCTTCGATTGACAAGTTCACGGGTTCTAGTCTCGCCAAGGGCAAATAGTAGTTTTCTGCACATGTGTCTAAGAATACATACAGTCACGCCTTTTTACCAGAGGGATAGGCAGAAACCACTTCCTTCCACTGGCTACGATCTAGACGTACTCTTGCGCATCATTCACATTCATTAATTTCATCATGTAAGCTCGTCGGTTTGGAGTACTCCTGACCTGGCCTTTTGTCCTGATCCTGGATCGTTCCTCTTGGTCTTCCCCTCCCAACACTTTCTTATATTTTTTTAATTACTTAATATATTTATATACTTAAGTATGTATGTATATCAGCTGTCTGACACCCATAGCAAAGGATCTGCCTAGTTTGGGACCGGTAAGTTTTAAAGTTACTTGTCTCTTTGCAAATGGGCGTGTGAGATGTCCTGGCTACTCATTACTTACGATTTTGACTTGGTATTGTGTTTCTTGTTCTAGACGAACAGAGGAACGGAAGCTTCATACCTCATCTCAGCCGAAAGACGTCCACTGCTGGACAAAGACCTCCTCCAAGGATCTCCACTATGATCGGTCCTGCGCTGCCCGCATCCAGCGGCTTCCTGCGACCCTCACCAGATCGTCGGTCCACCTCGTGGGGGGCCTACCCACACTACGTCTTCCGGCGCGCGGCCGCCATTTAAGAACCTTTCTGCCCCAACGGCCTTCAGTTCTACGCGCAATGTGCCCAGCCCACTGCCACTTAAATTTAGCGATTTTTCGGGCTATGTCAGTGACTCTGATTCGCCTGCGGATCTCATCATTCCTGATTCGATCACGCAAGGAAACTCTCTTTATCGCTCTTTGGGTGACTTTTACATCTATTTAGTAAATTGAATACAATACAATATGCCTGAAACGCCCTGTCAGTAGAAGTGCTGATAGAAAAATTGAAAATACTTACAGTGAGTCGTAACTACTTTTTCTTTTATTTTTTATTTTTATTTTGCTTTTGCGTTCGATTTCTGAAAAGGGAAATCGAACGCAAAAGCAAAATATGTTTGACTGTACCATTTCTGACGTATCACGATTCTGCCCAATCGAGTTTCTGCTGAATCCCGAATCTGCCGAACCGCGCGTGAGGGATATTTTCGCTTCGATTTCATATTATATATTATAGTAAAGTGGACATCTTATTCTATTTTTTATTTATATGTGCACAACATCGCGAAACATGTGCCTGTATTATAGAGGTAGTTTTTTTATGCCAGTACGAAATAGTGTACGTATTACGAGTATTTACGAGTCTTTCACGTTAGTCACGGGCCCACGGGCTGTTCAAGGCTTGAAGTCCGAACCATTTCCAATTTTACGGTTCCGCCCGGCACCGCCAATAAGGGCTTGGCGAAATAGTACTCCAACTTTTTTTCAAATATATTATTATGTAATTATTCACGGTCAGTATTATTGTCTTAAGAACGTAGTATATTGACTACATAATATAAATATTATTACTTAATATTTACGGTCAGAAATCTACACAAGTATATGAAATTTTTCCCAATTTCTCTTGGTCACAGCGTAGTGTTTGAACGACTAAACCGATTTGGCTAATTCGTTTTTAATGTTTATAATATAAACGCAAACCTTTTTGCGACTTCAGTACAAAGTATTATTAAAGCATATTTATCAAAGAGAATAATCAACAAAGTTAAAAATGTATAAATTAAACTAGCTTTCTGCCGCGGCTCCGATGGCGAAAGTGTTTTTTTCCCATAGGAATGAGGAATTTTCCGCGGTAAAAGGTTAGGCTAGTAAGAATTAACTTATGTACTTTCAAAAGATCTATTCTATCTTTGTACCAAGTTTCATTAAAATCGGTTCAGTAGTTTCGGAGCCTGTTCAATGCAAACAAACAATCAAATCTTTTCTCTTCAAAACAATACATTATTATAGACAACGTTTTTCTGTCCTGTCTAAAGATATTCTTTATAAAAGTTCGTTCTACGGGAAGGAATATATGGCGAGCAAAGCCGCAGGGCGGAAAGCTGAGTTATAAAGGAAGACCCATTATATTTCCAGAGTGATGTATGTATAGCATTATATATTTATAGTACGTACGAAGCAGGAAGTTCAGGGTCACCGCGTCCACTCGTAACCAGTTTCATATAGGTACAGAAGCCAGCACGTGGGGCTGGACCCTCGCACTACGAAATTCACTCCTAACGCTACGGAATACGAGCGCTCTCAAGGGCAGAGTCCAGCCGCGTGTGCTGGCTACTGTACATACGCGGACACTTTCTTTCTAACCTTGTTTCATTCATTGTAACTTCTAGTTATATAATGATGACTTCCTCTATACTAATCTATACTAATATTATAAAAACAAAAGATTTGATTGCTTGTTTATTTGTTTGCATTGAATATGCTCTGAAAGTACTGAAACAATATCAAAAATCTTTTACTGTTGGGAAACTATACTATACCCAAATTACTAATTCCCACGGGAAAAACTGTTAACGCGGGTGGGGCCGCGGCGGGAGGCTAGTAAGAAATACAAAAGAAAATGTGCTTTATAAACACGCAATAGGGGAAAGTAAACAACATTTAAAGACATGTACGCGTCTTTATCCATCTACCTGTATATAGATAGTATAGATACATATAGATATAAATGTTTTCTTATATACAAATAAAAATTAATTGAACAACTGTACGTAAGTAAGCGCATTTGATTGCCGTATATTAATATTATTTTTGTTGGTCGCAATACTAATAAGAAACTATTAGTATTGAGAAGAAAAAAGATATAAAAAGAAAAAAGTTTATTTCTAAACAAAGCCCACAATTTTTTCTAACTCTTTGGGATAAAATGAAAACCAAAGAAAGTTGTATTGGAATTGAAGAAATAGAAAATTTTTTTTTTTTTATTAAATCCTTGTCAATTTGTATTGGTAGTACTAGTCAGCAGTCGGCATCAGCAAAGCCATTCCTATACATAAAAACCTAAAGAACTTACATTCTAAGGCTTCTGGTGTCATATTCATTCACCGCTACACTTCGAATTTGCAAGTTAAATTTAATATTCACGATGAATGGAAAATATTCACTGCGCGTCTAACAAGCATGTTGACCGGTAATATTTCTAGAGCATCGATGGCCAAGTGGCTAGGGCTCTTAACTTCCATTCGGAAGTATTCGGGTTCAAGCCTCAGCACGTGATACCAATGTGTTTTCGATTTTCGAACTCATATGTTCCTCATTTATTCGAAAGGTGAAGGAAAGAGGAGAGATCGTGAGGAGTTGTGTGTGAAGTCAACTAACCCGCAATGAGCCAGCATGGTCTACTAAGGCCTATTCACCGTGATTTCAGTGTAGGCTCGAGCCCCTCGGTAAGGACATATAAGAGCTGGTTAACGGATTTCTACATTTAAGTGTGATAGATGATGCAAATAAGACACAGAAATATTTTTTTACTTCTTATTCTATCTTGTCGATGGCTAGCTGTAATATCTAAGTTGCCCAATACCCTGTCACCCTACTGCTCTTTCTGAGGCTTCCATGCTACTGCATAAAAGACTCAGGGCATACATCAATAAGTGGGACATGGTTTGCCGCGAAAGGCCGACCCGCAGAGAAGATCCGTCACGTCGCATAACCCCACCTAAACCGATTTTGTTTACTCCGGCCGAATTGGGTTCGCAGTCTGTAGTTTTTGTTGAGCGATGTATATCATTGAAATACTATTGTACTAGCGTCTCGCGAACCGCGCTCATGTTATTTGAATCGGAGCTCTTTTTTTTTAATTGGCCTAAGCTTGTGTCGCAAAGTACGACGAATCAAGCTTCACCGGACTTGAATTGGAGCTCGCTCCAACTTTTATGGCGTTTGTCTTTTGTTTTTCTTCTCGCCGTGCACTCCGCCCGCCTCCCGCTGTCGCCATATTGACGTAAAGAATGTATTCAAGGTGTCTTCCCTGGTACTTGTACATAATTCCTCAATGTATATTGAATAGTGATTGTTGTTCTGTGATGGTGTGTTCGTGGGGCGCCGCCGGTGGCTGCCGTCAGATGCGCGATAGGCGAGCGCAGTCGTGGCGGGGCGCGTCGTGCGCAGATGCGCAGATACAAGGCGCACGACCGGCCACGATCTGGAGCGGAGGATGGGAAACCTAACCGGCCTTTAGGCTGCCCTTCCACCAGAGATGAGCGAGGATGCGTATAGCTTTGCTTGCTTATTGCGTGGGTTGCGAAGTAAACCTCCATCATCAACCCTCACGGAATATATAACCCGCCCACATGCCACTTCCTCTAGTGTTATATATTCCGTATCAACCCTGGTGTCAGTATTACAGAACCATCTATAACTTCTGGCATGACTCGTATAACGACTGACTTCATCCCTAGATAGTAGCCGGGACCAACGGCTTAATGTGCCTTCCGAAGCATGGAATCTTCTTTCTTTTCGGACAATTAAGTGATTAATCCTGCAATGTCCTAAACTAACTAAAGAAAGACCCACAAAATGATATTTGATCGACGAGTTTTACACCGGAATTCGAACAAGGAACCTCCGTAACCTCAGGTGAGCATTTGACAACTCGACCATGGACGATGCGCAGCGAGCTAGTGTGTTTGTAAAGAATCAATAGAATCGCACCGTGCTGACCGAGACAGGGTAATAAAGCTATAATTCTCAATATATCTCAACGCAGGCTCATCTTTGGTGGAAACGCAGCTTTATTCTTTTTTTCTTAGCCTATTTGTTTACAGGCTACCCGAGGCTGGGTAAAAGTCTCTTAAAAAGTTTGAAAACTCACATTTCCAGACCTGTCATAACTTTATAAGCCAAGTTTTAGGGTATTCTCTTGTGTACAATAAAGTATATTCTATTCTATTCTATTTGGGTGGATTCTTATCTTAATTATTTCTTCCACGTTGAAAAAAAAACCTGTATATTATTTGGTTTAATGTACTTTTAGTTGAATTTTAACTCTACGTCTATGCTGTAAAATATTAATATTGATTAATATAATGATTTAATTTAAGGTGAAGAATCCACATCGTCAAGTTCGTCTAATTACACGACCTAATTGATTTTATTTTTTATTAATCTAATATGAATATAAGTATTTACAATCCATTGTTATTACTATAGCAGTTTATACTATGTGTGATTATATAGGTGGTTGTATCTATCAATTTTAAATATGTAGGATCGGTTTTGGTGAAATCGGAGCCTATATTGGAGCGTTCGAAAAGTCGTTTCCAATGTCAAAACTATTCAGATAGCTAATACCAGAGATGCCTGTGACGGCTCTTAGCGTCTAGCGTTGGTATTTCGCCGCACCATGTGAAACAGCACGCTGCACGGGGCTCTTTTAGTACGGCCTTTCTAATTGGAGCAGTAATGAACCGAACGCGACGCGAGCGCACTCAACTTACGACCACGACGACGTTTCACGAAGTACTATTTACAAATTATACGAAAAATTCGATGTTCGTTGCGCATTCAATTGGAGATCAATTGTGAAACCCTTACATTTGAGCATATCGACTTAGTAATGGATAGCGTTTTGAAAATTGTAGATATTCTTAAAATTGGCTTCCTCTGTAAAATAAGTAGACCAGCGTTGTTTAACATTCCATATCAATTAAAATTCGTGGTAATGTCTATAGAGCGCTTATAGAGCGTCAGCAGATTTGGTTAGGATATTACTTTCTATCCATGAGGCGTTGCTGCTTCGATTGGGAATCAAACCAGTAGCGACCCGCAGGAAGGATTCGATTAATTTTTTTTTCTAAAGTAGCTGTTTGCACTTAAACACAATGTTTACTATTATTATTATCAGTAAAAATTCACTATATATTGGCATATATTTTTCTCCTGAAATACGTGGGTAATATTATATTATCTTTGCTGTAATAGTCACTGTATTTTGTAAAGATTTTCGAATTGATAAGGAAGACGATCGTACGGTGACAAATCATCTGAAAACTTGCTTATGCTTACTTTATGTACAGTGTAAAGTGGACTAACCCGCATTGGGTCTTGGTTTCTGAGCTAACACCTAACAAAATGTAGAACCCGTTATCACATAATTGTGTAGCGTCTATACTATTAATATTTAAATATTTATAACAACTTTTTGGTCTATTTTTTCACACTGTACGCTTAGAGCCTATAATTTTGGTCAAAACGTCTTCGAGCCAAACACCCGTGGTGTGTTATTAGGGCCAGTTGTTATTAACTGCGGGGTACCATTATGGAGATAATAATTGGATTACTTTATTGTGTCCTTCACCGCCCTGCGGCAAACAATCGAGGATGAACATTCGGGTGTTGAATGTAGGTATTACAAGTCTCTTACGGTGAAGAAAAGTATCGATAACATGCACACTCCTATGAAGTAATTCAATGGTTGTGAGTGAATTTGACCAACTTGCACTGGGCCAGCGTGGTAAACTAAGGTCTATTCGCTCTGATTTTCGGGCAGGCTCGAGCCCCTCGGTGGGGACGTATATGAGCTGTTAACTATGAGACTGAAAATAGCAAACAACGTAAAGCCTAAATACAGTATGGTAACAAACACAAGCGGTCAAGTCAAAGCTTAAAATATAAAGCTACCCCTTCTATACAATAAACAAACTGTAAAAGTTAAAATATTAAAACAAAAAGATAAAATTTGTCACAAAGGATCTAACTCAACGTGGCGCGTGGCCAGCAAAAGTCATACGAAAACTAGACCGCTAGATCCACGTTCTGAACCGTAGTTTTTTTTACTATAGTTCTTGTTTATAGTAAAGAGATATTGCCATAATCACATCGCTTTTCAGGCAGGTTGTAAATTGCAGATTAGATTAGTGGTTATTAATTATTCATCATAATTAATTACTAATTAGGTATCATTTTATAACGAAATAAATAAAGTGCAAAGATAAAAAAATATTTCGTACATGTAGTCATTCAAATCGATGATAAGAGACTAAACAACTGCTAAAATACGTATAGCTGTACTTGACATCTAAAATGATGACAATAGATAGCAATTTAAAAGATAATGTTAAAATAAAGCAGTTTGAACTTCTAAGTAATAATATAGTCTAAGAGATGGTTCGGAATTTTTTCAGTTGGTTTTCTAAATAGTGATATTACTTTAAACATCTTTATGTGCATTTGATAACTATGAATAATTAGCTGACAACTTTATTTTTAAGCAGAAGAGGGCTAAAATTTGTTATTGTACCGTACTAGTGTGACAAGATTATTAATAAGGGTTATAGTGTTTTAGAATGCAGATTTATTCATAATAAATGGAAGAGTATTCACTTTAAAGTTTTTTAGATTATGGACGCATTTGTGGGCTACCTATTAAACCTAAACCTATTTGAATGACCTTAGCAAATGAAGTGTTTACCGAACTATCTCTCAGTCTACAAAATAAAAAGCAAAACGATTCACACTTTACCAACGCTAATTGTACTAAAAAACTGACTTTCACAGTTAAATTGAATGAACTAAACTATAAAGATAAGATAAACAACCATCTAGTTCAATTTTATATAGATTTACTGCATTTTTTTAATAACGGTGCGATGACTTTTAAACGTATTTGATTAAATACCCCATTTCTTCGTGGCCTATTATTACCGAGGGTAACAAATATATATTTTATTTAGATTCTTTCTTTTAGTTTTTTTTGCATGTGTAGTACTAGCACAAAATGCCGAATAGAAGGTCCTAGCGTAGTGTAACGTTGGTCAGTTGGATCGATTTCTTTATTGTTTGATTTGTTTAGACTGCAGTACCTATGACTAAACTACAGTCTAAAAAACTACAAAAACGCCGGGTGAGGAACGCGTGTCTGTAGCATGAGTGAACGATGCTTCTATAGGTTAGCTATTTTCATAAGCCTTGTGTACTCTCACGGGAATACTAGAGGTGGAACAATTCTAAGCTGTAAACCAGTTATCAGCAAGGATGTCTTAAAGACTTCAAAAGCCGACTGCCCTTCTTTCAATATGATTTGTTCATGTAAAGTCTTTGAAATGAATTGGAATTATTCTAATTATTTTTGGTACACTACAGCCTATATAAAACACAAACTTATCTTAATAAATCCGAAACCCAGTCCGGTTGTATATCAAGCCCTTTATTTTTAGGGCTCTGGCTACAAATTGGTAGAGGCCGAAACACGCTGCGCGCACGCATGCCGCCGACGCGACGACTTCTTTTTTTGAATTTCTTTTTTTTTTCTTTGGATGTTCGACTCGTTTTGTAGTGACCTCGACGCGCGAAGGTCGGTGCGATGATTAGGGAACAACTGTGGAGGGTTTTCATGTTAAATACTGGGTCTTTGTTGGAATCATATATTTTTTATGGGTCCGTAATAATGACTAAAACTATTAATATTCAAGAAAGAAAATGAACAAATGTTATCTTACTCCAGAACTATGAACAGACAACAGTCCGTTTAACTAAGCTGGCCCAGCTGCAGTGTAACCGAATGAAATTTTTAGACGGACTTAGGTAAAATTATGCATTTCGCCTCAAGTCTTTGGCTGAATAGATATTAGTGCACGAGCTAGCGACTGCGTCGCGGGCGACTTTTACATCTTAGATTTATTTATGTAGGTAGCTGGTAGGTATTCTGCCTTCATTGATTCCGAATAAGTAAAGAACAGGGAAAATAAAAGGACAAATAGTAATATTTCCCATTTGACAATATGACACGAACACTATCTGTTATATTATAATTTATAAGTCCGAAAGAGATTTCATTTTAAAAAGCCCGTATAACCTTGGTAACAAGGTATTTTCCCTAGGTAAAAGATTAATACTTTCCTTTCTAACCACACTACTTACGTAGGAACCTAAATAAACCGTAATAATGAGTGTGTCATAATTTTAACTATAAAAGCTTGCGTTGATGTCTTTTCTATAGAACGGTTTCAACGTCAGTTCCAAAATTATTACAAAAAATTGTATAAATTTCGGACATTTTATAGATTTGGCATTTCAATTTTATATCAACTACTTAATTATAACAGCATACTTCTTCGCAACTATAATTTCACTCACTGTTGATATAGAAACTCTCTAACCAAGTACAGGCAACCTCACAAACCAGTTGTTTTATATAAGTTATTTCTCTTCCTTTACGAAAAAACTGCTGGACGTTTTATGGAAATATTAAAGATTTTATATCAGTGTACGACGATAATAACTCATTCCTACAAGAAAAAGTATAATATAATAGGCGAAGCTGATATGGGCAGAATCATTAATTGTTACCATCGGTAATAATCTTGGTATGGTTAGGTTAGGTTAGGTTAGGTTAGGTTAACTGTACGAACTGTACTTAAGAAGTACTGTTGTATTTTTGATTCTGGCTGGTTAAGTGGCGACATCTCTTTGTCACGACATGGCCCCAGTCTTGTGTGGTCCAAACCGCAGAAGCTTGACCTCTAACAGTCGCCTAGAGTCTTCTCAACTCATTTGTACTGACCATACTTGACAGGTCAAACTGTACTGGCCATTTCGATTTTAGAAATTATAGGTCTAACATAGGACAGGAAAATATTATTTTGCCCCATGTTCTTTAGGAAAATTAAACAGAATTGCTTAATAATAATGAATAATGATGTATTATAAAACGTGCCGTAATGATTCCACGTGTGTGGTTTAAGCACCTTTAATACGATATCTTATTACACCTATTTTCGGTAGTACTTAAAAAATCTGAAAGGGAGATATTACCATAACACTATGATGTGCCACTTTATGAATAGAGGAATTCGGGCATCGCTGCCTGACTCTTCTTCTTCTTATCAGTAGTTATCAGGGTTTCGAGGTTAACCTACCTCACAAACACTGGTGTCGGAATTGTTGAGCCGCCTGCCAATCGCTGCCTCTTGATTGGCCATAAATTTATTTAAAAGTAAAATCATACTCATGCAAATTAAGGCTCGAGCCTCTCAGTGGGGACATATATGGGCTATTAACGAGGTATCTAAGGGTCTTCACTAATCTGGATACTATCCACGCTTGACAGAATGGTTCTGGATCGCAGTTCCTGTTGATTGCAAATGTTGATGCTGCAGCTTAATCACTTCTCTGCCGGCCCTTATAACACGCCCAGTAGGCCTACTATGTAAGTAGCGACAGGCTCGAGAAACTGTCAAACGCGACATAGTGACATTAGAGCCATAACAGTTCTGTCAATATGTCGCGTTCGACAGCTTCTCGAGCCTGTCGTTACTTACATAGTAGGCCTACAGAAATACTCTTACTAAGCCGAGCGAGTACCACGTGTCCACTCTTTGAAAGGACTTTGGCGTGAACTTTGTTCAAAACTTGTAAAACCATGATGAAAGGGGAAGTTGCCCCATCAAACTAGATTTAACCGTCAATACCTCTTAAAACTTAGGATATAATCCAAGAGGATCTTTGGATATAACCGAAGTTCTTGAATTCGTAAAGTTTATGAGTTGATAATTTGGACAAAAAAGGAAAATGGCGCGAAAATTACAGAAATTGCGAGCGCCATCTTGGAAATCGTGTCAGCGCATGCGCCCTCGACATGTTTAGGAGAAACCTACGTGGCTGGCTCGAGTAGGGATGCCCATTGCGGTGCGATATAATATATCACAAATGTCGATATTTCTTCTCATATTACAAAAGGATTATGCGATATACATACATATTATATAAAAATACGCTCTTTTCCCCAATAGAATGAACAAAGTTGGTATATTAGGTATTTTTTTATGTAGTACTTTAACTTTTGGGTCTCAGAGAACTTTACCTACATTTTTAAATTTCTAAAACTGGATAGTTGCAGTAGTATTATAATATGCATCAATATGTCGAATAAAAATGTAGTGATTATTTGGTCAAGTACGTACCTATACTCCCTGGTGTTGAGTTTTCCGCTCCCCTGCAAGTCCAGTGAGGCTGATACATCGAACATTTTCGACAAAAGCGTAGGTATGCCGAACCAAATGTGATGAAGTATTTCTTTTTGGCATAATCAACAAACGGTAATTATTGAAGTGTCCGATGTAAAAATGCCTAAACATTTTTTGGATTTTTTAATCAGAAGGACCATCTAAATAAAATTTGCAAATCAGAAATAGCTAGTTTTCGTTAAATCGAGTCTACAACCAGTCTATCTAAGTTTAATATATGACGTAAATCAAGGAAAGATACATGATATATCGATACAATAGATTCTTTGGACATCCCTAGGCTCATGATGCCGGGCACAAAACTTATTTGATCGGTCGTTCAACCATGTCGGCGCGCCATCGCTCTCTAGCGAATGGTGCTGTCTCTGTCTATCGTACCGTTAAGGTGGTATGGCTGAGTTATGGCATTCCAATGTTGCCACCACCACTTGGAGGCTGCGTTGTCCCCCTCCCTCCGCTCTTCGTTAGCGTACGTTACATGTGATCTCGCCTTCCTTAAGCCTGATTTACTCTAAGAAATGGACGAATAGTACCTAAGAGCACAGCACACAGGGCAGTAAAAGAAAAGTTTGCTCGAAAACTTTAGACAACTTTTCATTAAAACAGTATTATTGAGTGGAATGAACGCGCTGTGCTGTGGCGAAAGTCAGCGACCGCCAACAATAATGTGGAACATTTTGAAACTTCACATGTCACTAGAACTTTTCATTCATTACGTTATTTTTGAAATAGCAAATCTTTTATTTACTGACATTATTTTACTGTTATGTTGTTATTCTTATTTTCTTTTCTAATCTAATATTATAGTAAAGTTAATACTAAAGTTATAAAAAATATATATTATCATAGTGATATAAAAATAAAACATACCTATAGATTTGTTCATATTATTTTTAAAAACCCTAAAATAGAATGTAAGATGTTAAAAAAGGCAACTCTTCTCTACTACACGTACGGCTGGACGCGCGAGTGTTTCTCGCTAGGTGTGAATGTACTAAAAAGCAATTGAGATTTTAATTGGAGAATCGGAATGTCAGATTTTTTTACCAATATCGGATCGTGTTTTTGCCGCGCGAGGTGTTACTTTATTATAAACCACAATGGTTTTGCGTTATAATTATTTCCTGTAAGATTATTTTCCCACAGAATTGAATAGTTACTTATGCGCTTTTCCATAATGTCATTAAAACCTCGCTCTTTTGTATTGCAACGCAAGTTTAAACTAATTTGATCGGATTTGACTAAGTACGGACTATTTTAATGGGGTATTCCGTACTCATTCCCTGTTGTAAAGTATGAAAAATATATAAGGTTAAACAAGAACAGTTGTCTAACAAAGCCTTCGGAAGTCGGTCGCCGTCGTAACATTCGTAACATACGGAACCACAGGCTGAAGTGGGGTCTGTCTGTTTGTCCGTACATAGGCAAAGCTAGATGACGCGGCGCGCCGCGAGATCGCTCCTTATTTGGAAATGCGCAATCAAGAGTGTTCGTTTAGTTGGACCCTGCGCGTAAGCTTAGATTGCGGCAACAATTTGTTTTAAAATCAGACCCTTATTAGTATATATTTTTTGGCTGATCTAACACATGTAACATTCGTTTAGTAACATTTGACACCTTTCCTCCGTTATGCAGGTCTTTTTATGAGAAAATAATCGAAAATCTAGATGAAATGAAGATCGTTAACAGCTCAGGTAAGATCCTACCCTGAATTCAGGGTGAATAGGCCTAAATTCAGGGTAGGTTTGAGCCCCTATATGGGCACGTATATGGCTGTTAACGAAGTAAAATAAACTTTTTTTAAAGCTAATGTATTTTTATTTATCTACAAAATTCTTAATGAAATATTGATAGTAAATAATGTCTAGAAATACGTAGTTCGCTGGAATGATGTCATAGGCTGCAGCTTGGAATACCGGTTTGATTTCTAATCAGTTCGTACCGCTATCGTAGTACATATTAAGTATAGTTTACTACACTATGCTGCTAAAGTACAGGAATGCCTTTATACACTCGTACGTAAGTACATATTCCAAGCCAGTAAAAAGTAATCATGATAAAATGATATACCTCCGACCAAAATCTTTAGTGAAATGTAAAATATTAAGTGTGTACTATCCATTGAGTTAAAGCAGGCACAAACCATTTTAGAATTTTGACAACATAACTCTTATTGTATACTGTAGCGCCACCTATACATTTACCCTCGAACTTCGAGCATCTCTAGTGGAAGCATAAAGAACTAAGTTACTATAAACACTTTTACTTGGCTCAGTAGCACAGTGATCTTGTACTAGATGGCGCTGTAGTAGCATGGCTGACAAGAGGATAACGTTGTTTATTGAAATATATAGATGGCGCTAGTGTGTCAATAATAATGGATCTTGATTCGCTCAGATGCACATGCACGCGTGTTTTGTTATGAAATGTAAAATTACATAAGATGATTTGAGCAGCGAGGACATAATAGATAAAATTTATTAACAATCAAAGTCAAAGTCAATGTATTTATTTTTAACTTAAGGTTATTTACATCACTTAGTTATGATGGATGAGTTGCCTTCTACACGATCTTGCGTATTTTAATTAGCTGTATCAGTCCGTAGCCTACTACGAAACCCATCTTTTCAACTTTATTTATTGATAACATTGATATACAAGTTTTTAAAATATATTAACTAACATTTTTTCTAATTATCTCATTTAAAGAAACACATTCGATACCAATCAGTAATTTAATTTGATTGCTTGCGAAAACAATATTCTGAATATTTCAGTACCTACCTAATCTATAATATAAAAATGAATCGCAAAATGTGTTGGTAAGCGCATAACTCAGCAACGCCTGGATCAATTTTAAACAATTCTTTTTTTTTAATGTTCGTTGAAGTCCAAGGATGGTTAAAGAGAAAAAAAAAAATACTCATTCCCACGGGAAAAATTTTTACCGCGGGCGGAGCCGCGGGGCGGAAAGCTATTAGTTTATATAGGAAAATATTCTTCACACACGACGAAAAAAAGCTCGTCGCGGTAGGCCCTTGGCCGTTGTAATCAAATATCTGTCAAGTGATGCATGAAATTGTTGCGCCCGCGTCGGCCGCCGACTCAAGTATTGCCTTTCCCCCCCCCTCTCCGCACTACTCGTCTTACAAAGAGGCTATGAGATGGGAAAAAGACGTGAAGTTGATTGGAAATCTAAAGTACTTAAGAACGTGTCTACTATCGTCCGCGCTGAACTACTAGTCATTTTACTTCACCGTGATACAAGCAATAGAATTGATATTGGATCCGATAAATAAAAAATAGAAAAAACAAGTCACTAATTTAAATCTTTCGTAATAGTTGCTATGGCGGAGTATATTATTATACCATGCTATGTCCTGGCAAGGAGTGTCACATGTTTTATAGAATATCACAATCATATGACCAATCAAAAGCCTCCCTCCTGACCCCTGCATGACGATGGAAGTCTTGACTTAGGCAATCACATAACAGACTTCGTATGCAGCACGTTCGAAGCAGATAAATTAATTAATAATTCTATTCTATTCTATACGAGTAGAAACGACGCTGGTTGTGTGGTATCTTAATGGCTTTATTCTCTTGCCAAGCGTATCCTAACCTTTTGCTGGCTTTGGAGGCTTGTAATTGGCTCGTGTTTTATTATACAGTTTATATATTGTAAATTTTAGCCGTAAGCTTCCCAAATACAATAAAATAAAATAAAATAAATAAAATAAAATATAATAAAGTGAATTACACTAACACACATCTAAGAATGTTACTGTAGTGAATGAAAATTGTTATTCTTACATAATAATATGTACTCAGTTTCAGATAGGAAAGATGTAAGTAAGTATGCACAACAGAATGATAATTTGTAAAAAAATATATTTTAAAAAGGAATATAATTTTCTTTGGGCGTGAACCGAAGCGGGGGGACGGGGGGGCGCAGCCCCCCGCTACAAAAAAACAAATCTACCCAGAATCAAATCGGTTGGTTAGGTTAGGTTAGACTGATGTCAATAACAGAGCGGAGGGAGCCGAGCGAGCGGAGCGAGCGTGCCGCGGCAGCGGCCGGCGACCGCCGTAGTTTTGAATTTTTCAAAGTTGATGACTCAAGAAGTCTCAAGTTTGCATGTTTTGGTGCACAATTAGTATTTTAGGTGGAACAAGAGTATAAATTGGTGAAGATATTTAGGTGGAACAAGAGAATAATTTGAGGTACGGTTAAATACTATCCTTTTAAAAATGGTTATGTTTAGAAACACTATGAGATATTATGGACTTAGAATTTTGTACTATTTTCCATTGCACATACATATTTCTATTCTACTGCATTTGTCTAATCTTAGTTGAAACTAATGATACAATAGAGAGTAGATTATGCAGTTTTCACCTAAGCCATTTCTACAAAACTAAACATATAAAAAACTACATAAAAATACAAAACAAAAAAAAAACAAAAAAATCTAATAGGTCTGGTGAAATTCAGTCACGTCCGCATACGAGCAAAGTCCCACTACGGCAGCATACTCGGCGTGCTTCTGCGCAGCTTTCCTAGAACCGATCGGTAAAATATACCGATAAGGCGACAGAACAAGCTGCGTGTTATTGCGAGAAATCGTCTGTTTATTTTATTTTAAACGTGATCCTATCTAAGTAATACCAGTACAAAGTAAATATTTGGATTTCTTAAAGTTCTTGAGTTTTTAATTTTTTTATTATTACCGTTATTAAGTAAAGTAGACCAATCAAAAAAAAGATATTTTCGATTTTAAGAGAAACTAAAATTCAGCACTTGAGTTTTACCCTAAATCGTCGCAGGAGTGCTGTCTGTACGTCCCCGACAACTATCTTCGCAGCAATCGTCTGCTCGCCGAAGAGGTGGTAGGCACAGTTGCACATGAAAATCCCCCTTGCAAAAGCCCGAGTGAAACTCAACGCAGTTCTTGCTGTAGAGTCAGACTGCGACTTATTTGCCCACCATTAGTCTAATCTACGACGAATTTCTATTTCTGTGCTTTTTTTTAATTGACCTATGTGTTTGTGTCGAAAGGGTACGACCAATCAAGCTTCACCGGACTTTGGATTTAAGTTTTTTGTTTTGTTAACACCTTATGTTTACTCGTCAGCGATTTGGCTCTGGCTGTAATTGATGTGTAAAACTTTAATTGATTAATTAATAATAAATAAATCGTCGTTAATATACGTCCCAAGCGAGGGGCTCGAGTCAGCCAGTACAAATAACTTCAACAGTAATAAATTTATGAACCCAACGTGGTAAATTTTGCATGTTACATACAATATTGGGACTGAAAACATTGAAACTGTTAACTGGCTTATCATCTGCTGTAATTTTGTACATGTTTTCAAAGCAAATAAACACACTCTCTCTCTCAATTGGTTCAAATTCACTGTGTAAGTGAATAAATACATATAAGTAATTACCAACAGACTTGTCCAATACCCAACTCTAAGCAACATTGCTAATTTCCAGCAAGCACTGGCACCACGTTGTCGTATACAAAATGACATAAGTCAACGAAAAATAACAAAACCGTTTTGAATTGTATCACGTGCGTGGCCTCTAGAAATTCTAAGGAATTGAATTCGATTTTTTAATAATTTCGACCATTTTAATACTAGCCAATTTACACTGGTTTCGGTGGCACTGAATATAATATTTAATACGATAGTACGTTTGGGGTCAGGGGACTGTGTCAGTAATTAAATGAATGGTCTGAGATACGGGCGCCGCCGATTAGTTTGACTTGTACGACAGACTGCTGAGGCTCATTTGACCGAACCTTAACAAAACGCATTAGACTACTTGATGGTGCGTTCATTTGACCAAGCATATTTACATTTGAAGTTCCATAGACATTCTTCTCTACAAATTATCGTCCACTTGTTCCTATTCTATTTGGTTAGATAGGTAGCTATTTTCTAAAATCCAAAATTACATACTAATTAATAATACAAAGGATGCAAAAGAAATACGCATATTATAGAAACGAAAGATCAAGGAATTACTTGCATTAAAGAATTTAAAAATAGGTAATTCATGTTACTTAGTTTTAAATCAGTAATTCATGTTAATAAAATATTTGTGACCCCATCTAAGCCACGGTGCCATTAAGACTACTACTTTGACTATGATATACCTAATAGCAATAATTTCTAAGAATATTCACCAGAAAAATCATTAATAACCATTAAACAACAGAAAATAATAGATAGATAGGCAGAATTTTTCCCATCTAGGAATAATACGACAATAACTGTGTATCTATAAAGTGATTAAGTTGCACAAACTATATGATAAACAATTAATGCTTACAAATAAATGTTCACACATAAACTATTTATTATATTTGCCTAATTGGTTATGTACTAGATCGAGTTACGATTACTTAGCTATAATTTCAGCAGACATAACAAAATGAAAGGATGTTAATGAATATGTAATTTGCTTAAGAGGGCGCCGACCGAGCAAAAAAACCTTAAACTCCACTCAGCGTTAAGTAGATTAAATCAATTACATTACTGTTATAAATATAAAGTATACATGTTTAGTGTCACAGTGAATGTATCTACACTTTTATAGAGGCAGATATTCGAAATATTATACAGTTAAACAGGCAGGACTACCTAAAGTTAACCAAAAATCTAAAAAATGCGTGCTAGCGTTTTTGTCATTACGATTATTTTAAACGTAGTATCCCATTTTAACCTCAATCCCTATCAATCATCATTTATAAACTACAATTTGACCATCTCATATTAAAAAAAAATAGGCTTGGTAATTTAACTACGATTTATTCAAAACGCATCTCAAATTCCCCATATAATTTTACTATGGCCGCGCGGTATTCAATATATACGCGTGGATCGCGCTAGAAAAATCAGTCGCCCACCAGAGTTTAGAGTGAGAGCACGTTTCGTCGCGAAGAAAAACAATCGCGAGCTATTATGTGTCGGCATCTGCGGTTGCAGTGCAAAACATGTAAGTGTGTTTTTTTCGTTTTAATGAATATGACCTGTCATTGATCTTAAATTATTTATTGATCGAAATATTATTGTTTTAGTGAAAATGGGAAGAAGGAAAAATAGATATTATACGTTGAAAAGTGGCGGTAGTGGTAGATTTCAGAAAAAAAGGATAAATCATAATATGTAAGTATAAAAATACGTCATTTGGCCTTCCAATTATAGTTTTAGCGATATTTTCTTATCATAAATTATCTATATATATAAAAGTCGTGTTAGTTACGATACTTATAACTCGAGATCGGCCGTACCGATTTTTATGATCTTTATTTTAATTTATTCGTCTCCATCCTGGTCAACATATAGGCATATAATATATTGATAAAGTTTTCTAAAATATAAGTTACAAGCAAAACAAATTTTCCCATACAAAAATTTCATAATTCAAATAAAGAAGAAGAAGAAGAAAACGCACGACGCGGTTGTTTTTTTTTTTTCGTTCGTGGCATCGCGCCGTGTGCAGCCGGATTTTGTGTGCCAGTAATGTAGTTCTTTTTTTTTCATTATTTGGTGGGAAAGCTTATAATATCGATATGAAACTCGAAAGCTAGATAGTGTAACAGAATGAAATCAAGTGTGGTATTAGCTATTTTTTACGGGTTAGTTTAGTACTATTATTTTCTTCTGTGCTTTTATTATATTTATTTAAGTGTTATTATTTTATTGTGTATGTTCATTAATTTAGTTATTATTTGTCATCGAAATAGAAATAACTATGGAAGTAGCATTGCGCGCAGAATGTAGTGTAACGCAAACGGTGTACCGGTAGGCGGGGCTAAAAAACGGTGTACCATCGCGATCTAGTCGGCCATGCGAAGCAGTGACGGAAAGTCGTGCGGCTGACACGATTTAAATCGGAGATCGCTTCGAAAATACACGAAAAAATGTCTTATTGTGTAGTGAAGTGGTGTAGAAAACGTAAAGAAAAACGATAAAGTGAGGCTGCAATTACTTTTAATCGGTAATTATGATATTATTGCATTAGTAAAACGAAAATGAAAACAAAATATAACTTATGAGAACAAAAAAATCAAGAACGTAGCTATTGAGAATTCTACTATCTACTTCCTGGCTCCTGCATCAGATCAGGTTCAAGATATCTAATCAAATTACAGTAGGTATCATCAATAATAATGTACCAAATTGTCATTCAATCTAAACATACTTAGGTAATTTTGTTTCGATACGACAAAATAGAAGTAGGCTAAAATTTAAATTAGGAATTAAAAATCTCCGATTCAAAAAAAAAGCTGGCGGCATGATGTCGCGGCGTCGGGTGACGTCGGCCAATGCGACGCGAGCCGGGTGTTCATTACGAAAGGTTTTAAGCGTCTGGATCAATCGAATATATACCCTGCGCGCTTGAAACTGCGTATAGTTTTAAATGATCTTAAGACCTTTCGTGTTTCTGATCAATACTGACTGGCGCGCGGGACTATGATTTGCTAAGATTTTTTCTGAATTATTCTTCCATAGTTATTTCTATTTCGATGTTATTTGTATATAGGTAGCCGCTTAAATAAGCATCAACCAAACTCTTAGGGTGGGTGTCTTACTTTGAGAATGGGCAACTAACAACAAACTGCTGCTAACCGTAAAGATTTTGACAAAACCCTCCTTATAAAGGAAGATGCCTTACCCCCTGGCCACAGCTTCGCGCGGCGGCGGCGGCGGCGTCGGCCGCGTCCGCGACCAGCGGCGAGCGATGGTACATAGCTCAAACAAGCACTGAGGCGACGAGATGACAAAAAAGTTGATGAACATAAAATTTCATGCGAAAATCGTAATGTACGTAGAGTTTACTAATACGTTAATATGCTTTTTGTATGTATTAAACTAAATAAATAATATTATTTATACATTATTTGTAAAAATATAAGTAAGCCTCTTGTGTAGTAGTAATAGTAGTAAGTAAGTGGTTAAAATTTATCAATTTTTCTAGGAATCGCGAAAAAATGCGGATGCTGATTCTAAATTAATAATAGATGAGGAAGCAGGAGACAAGTGTGATTCTGATCTTACAATCGAAGCTGAAGTTGCAGATGAAGAGGAATTTCTAACAGACGGGAACAGAATAGTAGATTTTGCCTATATTTTTGAACAACTTGTTGAAATATCATACCACAACTCGCCACTTGGTTGTAACTTAAATTGTTTAAAACTTTTTAAAGAGGTGAAGAAAGGATTTCTTTCAAAATTTGGACTAATGTTGATATGAAAGTAGAACTAATCCATGAAGATAAAGAGTTTTGGAAAGGCATGGAAACAAAATTAAAAATGTTTTATTTCGATTGTTTGCTACCGGAAATTATAGACTCAAGACTGGATAGACAAATGGAAATTAAGGAACCTGAATACATCCTTGAAGCAATAAAGAAAAAAGAAAATGAAAAGAGAAAAATTAACGAAGATAAGACTAATAAAAATGCAAAACGAATAAAGTTGAACGTAGTATAGTAGATAAGATAATGTTCTTTTTTTTTTAATTGACCTATGCTTGTATCGAAAAGGTACGACCAATCAAGCTTCACCGGACTTGAAGATAATGTTCAACACTTTTTAACGATCTCTTATAATGGCTTTATACTTTTAGAACGATCAAAATCGACATTGAACATCGCAAACGTGCATGTATCTACGGTTTTTTTTTATATGTTGTTAGGTCCCTGGAAAGAAGTTTACACCCAAGTTCGCAACCCTGAAAACCGGGTGCCCCTTAAATTGCATAACATAAATAAATATCCCTATTATGAAAATCCATAACAGACTTGCCATAACTTTAAATAGTATAACAATTAGAATCCATAATTCAAAAATACATACCATTATTTAGCATAACTATTAAAATCCATAATTGTGTAATATTTTAAAATCATAAATTTAAGATATTTTGGTAAAAAAGAAGATAAGAGAAACAGCATTTTTGGTGATAAAAATAATAATTTAATATATGTTTACTATATTTGTCAAATTTATATTTCATAATTATTATACATACTAACAGTATTCATATTAAAGTTAGGGCTTTTAAATATATGTATTTCAAAATTATGGATTTTAATCGTTATGACATTTATCGATTATGGATTTTCGATATATACATTTTCAATTATGGGTTTTAATATAGACCCCTGAAAACCCTATGCTACCCCCACGGTGCTCGAAAAACTGCGAAATAGCGAGTATACCTACCTCCAATCATTTTAAACATTTTAACTAAAACATTCCTCACCACACCAATTGTTTTTCAATTAAGAATACCTTCACCCACAATCTAATTTATTATTATTATTATAAAGAAATGGCGTAAATTTGTATAAATATTTTATTCCTTGTGTGGCGAACAAGACATAAATAAAAAATAAAATAAATAATAAATCCATTTATCGCAGGCAACACACAGACATACTTAAATATTAATAGAAATGAGACTAGAATCTTACAGTAAAATTATGTCAATACTAAAAACACAAATTAATTACAATACTTCTATCAAAGTTCAAGTCGGGCATAACAACGCTTCAAATTATTCAAAAATATAGATACTCTCTTTTGCTCACCGGGCGGCGACCGAGCCGCGACATCTTAAAGATGTGTGCGTGTCACACGCACACACTCCTAGGAATACCTAATTGGCGCTCGCTTCGTACGCTCGGTGCAGTCTTAATGTTAGATATGATACCATTATCACCTGACTAAGTATAAACAAGTACAGTCGACTAATAAATTTATGACCTCCCTAAGGTAGAATATCCTTTGCTTGCACATATTTCAACAAGATTTTTTTTTTCTTGCCAACCAAAATATGTTGCCAATGTCACTGAAAATATAAAGCACTTTCTTAGCCCACCGTACACATCAAAAGTTACTCCTCACATTAGACCTTATAAAAGAGAATGCTTGATATTATACCATTTTATATTTCAGTCAATAAGCTGTGTGAAATCTCTGGGGGGTTATCGGGCGGGGGGGGGGAGTGCAGGAGCGGGGAGGTGAATGTCCCTTCTGTACATGTAATGTAACATTACAACTTGATGTCTCCATAATATGGGACATTTGTTGACTTCACATATTATTGACTGCTAAAATCGACCGCTGTTTGTGTCATAAAGCTTGATATGAAAAGAAATTCTAACCATATTACGGATATAACGAACTAATTTCGTAATAGCAATTGTTGCTAGAAACAGAGCAAGTTTCTTATATTTCTGGTTTCTATCTTTAATTCACCGGATTTCAGTCAAATGACATTCGGCCTTTATATGAACAATCTTACCAATTCATGTGAACATATTTTTTTATGGCGTCGCGTCGGTAAGGTGCTGAAAAAAATTAAATTAAGTTCTAAGAACACTATTTTATCGCGGTTCTGTTTTCATGGTTTTGTTATATATTTTCGATATTATACACAAAGATTATACATATAAGATTTGGGCCCCGCATTGTAAAATACAATTCCTGATACAGGGATTGGCTATTTTAGTGTCAAATGTTTGGATATTTCGAGATGTGTTTTAAGATTTTCGCGGTTACTCAATCAATCACACAACAACGGCTAAAGCTAAACAGAATACAATGAAATTTGGCAGATCACATAGCTCATTTATTATCTGAGTTGAATCATAGGATACTTTTTGTAAATGATATGACCATTATGTAAATGATCATTTTGTGAAATCACAAAAGATCGTATGTTCTACTCCAGCTACTATTAAAAATATTCGTATTTGAAAAATAGTAAAACTGATTCTTAATTTTGCGAATATTATTGTACCAATTCAAATATTATTTGTGAATATCTTGTTATTAATCTGCCTAATTCTTCAGGATGTCTCAGAACATGAAAAAGTTCGGATATCCTTCTTACGGGCAGAAACTTAGCACAACATGTGTTCACCAGAAAAAAAATCGAAAAAAGAACATCAAGAAAAAATGTTTTATTTTTTGTGAAGATTTCATCCCAAAGAGCAAAGCATCTGTTCGGGATATTGGATGACCTGCGCCTGCGATCTCACGTGAGATGATTGAATATAGCCTAACAACGACTTCTTGATACTTGATCAAAAATAAATAAGAATAATTAATAACATAAGTTTTGCAGGTGAGTTTCACTAAAAAATAAATCATATTAAAGTAAACTATTCACTTCTTGCATACTAATTGCAGTCTGTTTTAAACTTCGTAAATAAATTTATAATGATCACTTACTTCCACTTGAATTTCTAATTTCTTGTGCTGCTATTTAAATCAGAGATGCTTACCTGAAATAAAATTAAGAACAAAATTAAGTACAAAATATTTTACACAGCGAACAATTATCTACTTTAGTAACAAATAAAGTTGACCCTAGGTACTTTGTACATCGTTTTTCTACACAAATTAAAAATGAGCGTGCTTTAAATCGTTCAGAATCATTTTAGAATATCTCATTATTATTTTGCTCTCCTAATGAATGCTACAAGCGTTTTTATGTTTGTTATTCAAGCATCAAATCCCCGAGGTCGTCGTACAGTGGAGTAGGCCCTGGTTCACACACCCACCCCCACTTCTGCTCTCTGAACAGGTTTCTGCGTAGCGTGTCTGCGCAGAATTGCCAGACGTGTAAAACTATGGTGGAAGACAGAAAAAATGTTATTCAATAAAAACGCAAGTCTACCCATTTTGGCAAAACTTCCCCATATTACCTAATAATTTAAATAATTAATAGTAAATGATCTTTCCTGTATTTATTGAAATGGCAGCTGTAGAGCTGTAGGTACACATTCGCTGACTCATTTCGATCATGATAATTTTTAATACGAGTACGGTATAGTGATCGCGATTTATACATAAAAAGTATTTTAAAATATTTTTGTTTTTAAAAGAGACATATTAAAGTAAAGAACAGAAGGAGAAAGTTACGTCCGATATTGATAATAATGTCTGGCAACTCTACTATATCTTCTACTCTACACTGACTACACCTGCGTGTATAATATATTTGTCTGCTTATGTAACAGATTGCACACGCTAAAATCAACCTTATCTACCTTTGCACAATATCCATTATATTCCAGCACATAAACATAATCAATTCGAATTATTAAATTGGGATTTAGAAGAACAAGCAATTGATTGTTAGGTCGATTTTGCTTTGATTTTTGTTTATAGTGCCAATCCAGTTTATGAGAAAATATTATGAATGGAATGGACGACATTCTTTATTTCCTTGTACAATATTTACACTCTGTATTATTATTATGTTACATAACGAACTTATTCTTACTTCTCATTTTCTTGCTTTATCTAAAACTTCAAGTAAAAAATTAAAAACAAAATTTATTTTTTATTATTATGTGCTCTTGTTTTGTACAATATGGTTAAATTTATTTAGCTAAGTATTCAATAATTTCTAAAATTTATTTTATTTCACGAATATGTACGTGTCAGAAAACAATGATTTATGAGTTATTGCCACAATAATGGAAAGTTAAAATTAAAACAGCAATTTAACGCGGATTTATACGTTTTTTATAGTAAATAATAAACTAGTGTTTATGAAATCTCCGTCTCCGTCCGTCGACCCCCCCGTCGACCCCCCCGCCATAGTGCTTACGTAATGCTTGAATGGCCCCTTTCCCTCAATACCGCGCACATTGTTGCTTTTTTCTCTAGCCGGGAGAGAAGAGCTTGCTTACAAAATTACAGACTGAAACCGCGTACTTGCACTTTTAATAAAATAAAATTCGTAATTTGTGACGTAGTTACAGATGGGCCAACTGTGTAAGGAATTTGCTCCATATAGCAACCCACGCCGTCCACGAACCCAACTTGGAGTAATAGCGTAGTAACGCCAGCCTTATTTGGCAAGCGACGACCATGTGGCCAAATTGTTGATGTTTTTAATACTATAAATAGATTTAATTCTCTCGTGCTGTATTCGGCCTTATTCGCAAGCTTTGAAACTAAAAAGCCTACCGTCTTTGCTCTGCTGGGCGGGAACCGTAAAAAGGAGGAGATGAAAGGATACATATTTCTAAGTTAGTAGGCATGTTGCCAACAAATAATTTTATCACTATTGGCGTCTCAATTTCCATCTGGAATAAAAGGGCCTACCCCTTTAAAGTGTAAAGGTACGATTCCGAATCGAGCTGCCAACTGTAAATGCTGACACTTTAGGACATTTGAAGCGAGATCGAAGATATGTGTTTTAAAAAGAAACTAGCGACCCGCCCCAGCTCTGCACGGGAAAATGGTTATTGTGGGTTATAGTTAAGTATATTATGCATGTATTATACATATAAACCTTCCTCTTGAATCACTCTATCTATTAAAAAACCCGCATCAAAATCCGTTGCGTAGTTTTAAAGATAGCATACATAGGGACATAGGGACATAGGGAAAGAGAAAGCGACTTTGTTTTATACTATGTAGTTGATGTAGTTAGACACGGGAAGGGAAAGAGCAGGCTGCTGGACGGAATCCGAAAATAAATGCTGTCTATCCAACAGAAAGCGCGTGCATTTTTTTTTCATATTTTATGACCCCGTAGCCTAGTTGGTAGTACATCTGCCTTCGAAGCACAGGGTCGCGGGTTCAAACCCCGCCCAGAGCAAACATTCGTGTGATGAGCACTAGTGTTTGCCTTGTGTCTGGATGTTGTATATTTATCTATTTTGTTGTATATGTATTTAAAATGAAATGAAACTTGGCTTCCATCCCGCAGACCGCGCTTCCTCGCATCTGTGGGTTGGCTCCTTTAAGATAGACTGTTTTCTCCAAGTCCGGTGAAGCTAGATCCGTCGTACTTTTTCGACTCAAGCATAGGTCAATTAAAAAAATAGTATATTTCATTACAAGTGCGGAAAGGCTGTCATTGCAAAGAGTTCCGACAAATGTGTACCCGAGCCGAGGCGCAGCCGAACAAGTCGACAGTCGGAACAAGTTGCAATGACGGTTCCGCACGTGTACTGAACGACTATTTTTAATACAGTTGCGAAAAAATGAAGTAATTTAATAAAATATAAAATAATAAAAACACAATAAACTCTTTGCCAAAACGCAAATAAAAACTCAACTAACTTTTTTTCTTCACCCATTCTGGTATGCAAAAAGAACTATGCCTATACAGCCAAGTCTTCAGTAGAATGTTTATATTGATATGAAATGAAAATTAAATTTAATGTGATGAAATGATGAAACCTAACCTAACCCATTTAATCCAATAATTAAATCTGATATTGAAACAAATTAGTAACTCCTTTTAGAAATATACGTATTTGCATGAATCATAAAAACTTTTATGATTTTTTTTTAGTAAAAACTTCATGGTTGGTTTTTCTTTTTAATAGGCATCATTTTGACAGTTGGGAAAGAGAACGCACGAGTGCGGGAAAGGTAAAAAAAAAGCACGAGTGTGTAATAGCCCTCTTCCCGAACGCTATACGACCCTGCAATATGCCACTTTTTGAGCAACTGTATTAAAAAAACTGTTTTCTATTCCAAATGGTATAACGGCGTATCGTATCCGGATCAGCTCGGGTGACCTTAGGACGAGATAACTCTGGGGCTATTGCTAGAACTATGATAAGCTAATGAATGATAGTGATGAGATGAGACTCGTCCGTTCATCTCATTATTTATCTTTGTAGATTATGACTCCCTCCTTTTGCCTATTTGACCTCAGATCGATCACGCGTATGTCATGTGTTCATATCGTATACTTAAATTTATCCTTTTTAATAAGAAATGCTATCTAGCTAAAGCTGGTACCACAATATTACGAGACTTACAGTACCTATGGAATGAATCAAAGGCGTGTCTGGTAACTGTTCAGCCGCATGTGCTAGCTACTGTGAAATTTCAAAAATGAAGTAGAATGAATTTAAAATCAAAGATAAATTTTGCTTCACGCTGCTCTGGTTTGATTGAAATTAGCTTAGTTAGTACTATGTCATTTGATTTCGTACATGTTTTTATTTCGCTGGATCAGGGCGGAATAGTCCACATTCATACGCAGTTTTATAATAAAAAATACAGGTATTAATGGGGACACATTTTTAGAGCGCGTCGAGTATTCAAGTATTCAAAAACACAGGTAAGGCGGCTTAAGCAAGAAGCAACTTACTAAATCCCTTTAAAAAAATCTTGTTCGTTTACCATTAAATCTTCTATTACCATATGAGTAGTTATATTTGAATGCTCGATAAAAATGTCGGTCGGTGTCATGCTTACTACCCAGGTCAAGTTACTGTTTGTTTATGCGACCATTATGCGGCGGAATGGCGCGGCGGATTCAGCTCGTGTTGCGGTATGGAATCGCTGAATAAGAGCTGTTAATATCACGGCTTACGACGGTTGGCAGAAATACGATCACTAATTACTAAAGTAGGTAGATATGCGTTCTAGAAATTTCTGTACTTTTTTTAAATTTTACTGTATTTTACAACCAGGGGGCATAGAGAGATGTGTATATGTATATACATTATATTATGTCGCAGTCAGATAGGATCCATCCATAGTTATAGGAAAGCTATTGCTGATTAATAACGCGGTCGCAGTTTCGTCTAATAAATTGTATGATAAGTTAGTTACGAAACGACAAACTTACAAAGAGTTACCTACAATTATCTATCTAGGAAGATAATTATCAGACGCCTTCTAGCATTTGACTGCGACATAATAGGTGTTATTTTATAATTCGAAATTCAGAAATTCTTTTTTATTTTTTATTATAGGCTATCTCAGAACACTTAATGACACTTGACACTGGCACAAAGCAAGTTATGCTAGTGCCATAAAAAAAAAAAAAAAAAAAACACTTAGTGACGTCATATAAGAAACTAAAAAGTTTAGATTAAACCAAGACCGACTCCCGTCTCAAACGAATGTACAAGTCTTAGCAATAAAAAGAGATCAAAAAATCTAAAAGTGACGGTGCGATATCAGTTTGAACCATGTTCTAACTAAGATCTTACAAGAAGACCACGTGACTGACATAAGCCTACGTCATTTTGCGCTGTTTATCCTTGTCTACTACACGCATTCGACAAGGATGAATAGGCAATATGACGTGGAAATGACGTAAGCTTGCGTCAGTCACGTGGTCTTCTTGTTAGACCTTGTTTTATTTTAGCACTAGCGACCCGCCCCGGCTCCGCACGGGAAAATGGTTATTGTGGATTATTCTTAAGTATATTATGCATGTATTATACATATAAACCTTCCTCTTGAATCCCTCTATCTATTAAAAAAACCGCATCAAAATCCGTTGCGTAGTTTTAAAGATTTAAGCGTACAAAGGGAGGGACATAGGGACAGAGAAAGCGACTTTATTTTATACTATGTAGTGATAGTGATGAGTTTGAACATAACTGACAAGTCTGCTGTCAACGCGCCGAAGAAACTCCACAGTATCGCATCTTTTATATTTTCCTATGTTTTAAAGACAGTTTTTGAAAATATTATGTTATTATTTTAATAAAAGTCTTCTTTACAATATTATTAATAATAATTTTTTTGCCGCTATTCCGTCTATATAGTTACTTTGGAATTATATAAATTCAGTCAGTAGGGAAGGTTAAGGGAGTGGGGTAAGTTAGATTAGGGGGAAGAATATTGTAGGTACGTATGGAAGCTAACAGTATTGCAGTAGCCTGCCGCAGGCTGCTAATAATGATGATGATGATGATGATGGAAGCTAAGTCTCTAGTGAGAAATCGAAGACGTTTGAAACAATGATGACCTCTTTAACAGTCTATGGATGGACCAAAGAAGCCTCATTTACTCTGAAGCAACAATCATGCCACAAAATCGTAAAGCCTTATTTAAAAACCATTATTCTTGAGACCGAAACGGGACTGGTGATTTAGAGACGTCAAACATCGATTTTACGCGTAGTTCGCACTAATTTAGCAGGCATGCAAAAACATCCCTTGAATTTGACAGCTGCGCTGTATTTTAAATATCAGTCATTCAAAATAAAATTTATTCGTTCCCTATCCTTTTCCATCCCCATATAAATGAAAGAACCAACTTATTTTTATAAATTTTAGCGGCCACGCCGGAATTGAGCCCCATGTTGCCCCAGAGTAAATAAGCCATTAACATACGTACGATATCTTGTGGTATGCTACAAATAGAATACATTTGCGGCATTAGTGGCATGCGGCAGACTATTTTACGCCGAGGAAACATCGTGCATTTTTTTTCTTTTGAATTATAAGCTTGTGTCCAAAAGGTACGACCAATCAAGTTTCACCGGACTTGGAAACATCGTGGTTAGATAAATTTAAATACATGTTTATCAATTATGTGGCATACGACATTGTAGCGTGTTATTTCCTTAGCGTGAATGAGGTTTTAAATGGCAGCCGTAATATGAAAGACACGTTTAGGGAGTAGGTGAATCCCTTAGAGAATTCCAGGTGAATCCCAGAAATTTTTCTATTTATACTCTAAGGTTCACATTGTCATTATATCCGTTTAAAAAACTGGACAAATAATTAGTTCAAAGTCCCCCGCTGCGTCTGGCTGGCCGTTTTTTCTTACGATGATGTCTTATATAGTTAGACTGTGATGTAGGTACTAGGTACATTTTTAACACGAGCAATGTTGATCGTAAAATTATAAATGTTAATGAAGAGCTACGAACATAAGAAAAGCTATAAATAACACGCAGCAGCAAAAAATCATAATAACTCACGCTAATAATAAAATGCAAAAGTAAGTCTGTGCAGCCAGTCAGAGTTACCTCGCATTTACATTGGCGCAGACAGAAGCTTGACTAAACTGCTGACTGAACGGGTTACGATAAAATACATAATTGTAACATGATGGGAAACTTTCTTCGTCTACGCCCGCTCAGATGCCTGCGAAAAAAATAAAAAGACAGAAAAGTAGTGGATACTCGTATGATGAAGTCATTCTTTATTCAATGGACCTAAGAACGATGTAATGTTTAAAATTGTCAACTTGTGCTTTCGTCCGACAGTACCTAAATAATTAATTACATCATAATATCTCTTCCACTCATAAAAAAAGAATTCGTCCACCATTATTTTCTAAAAGCCCTCCGTAAGGAGAGACGGTTACCTTCTTTTTAGTACAGTCAAGAGCAGGCTATGTTGGACATGCATCTCGAAATCCTTTCCTTTATTCCGATATATAAATAACGGTGTATAGTGTTCAGCTTGATCTGCTCTCGACTGTACTACCGCTTTTTGCTTGTTGACTTGTTGGATTTATTGCAATTACAGTCGTTCCCGTTATGACTAAAAAACTAGTCTTGCAGTCTGGTCGAACGGTAACTCGAGACTACAGCAACAGAATACCGAATAGTAGTCCCTACAGAAGGCTCACTTAGCGACATAATTCAAATAAATAGCAATTCTAGCTCTGTTGCAATCCAGTGCAATACAGATCGCATGGCACTAGCTAAAACACGAAGTAGCTGCCTCTCTTTCTATTGGCGTCACTCTACGGGCCTGGCCACATGTAGCCGGCACGGCACCGGCGGCGTCGTCGGCGTCGCGTCGGTGCCGGTCACTGTTTTCTGTTCAGGCTAATTAAAAGGTATGATTTGACAAATATGGACTTACCCAATAATGTCTTCCTTTTTTTTGAGTCTGTTTGCGCAATTATAAGCAATAGCAAGAGTAGAATACCTACGTGTTTTGTATTGCCACTAGTGCGTTTGGCCGTGTGCTACCGGCATAGAATTGTACCACCCCATCTCTCGAGGGATTTAACCAGAAGAAAGGCAGCAGCGTCTTTCTGTGTATCTACGACCAGACACTGAGCATGCCAAGCGTGGCGATTATGGCAATATCCCCCCAATATGATCTTTAGGGGAGGCCTTTGTCCAGCAGTGGTCGTCGACTGACTGAAATAATAGTACTAGTCTGAACAGCAAGCGGTGACCAACTAAACTGCACGCACCATTGCACATCGTCCATCGGCACCAGCCACCGGCGCGCCGTAGGCCGGCGACGGTGCCGTGCCAGACCCTATGAAGCATCAGCCGATCTAAACTACGGAGTGAGATACCCGTGCCACAGCCTTATAAAGTCCACCTGCTAGTTTCAAAGATTCCTTCATCTGAGAAGACTGAGCTGCAGTTTATATACAGGGCGTAACTAGTGTAAGTAGAGACTTAGCAAATACTAAAACATCTTACTCAGTGTATTGTATGGTTTTGAGCTATTTTCTCTAAGCAATATACGAGTCTCTCGAGTATATCTCGGAAATGAAAATGAAAATTGGACACTTCCATACAAAACAGTCATTTTATTGCAGTTTTTGTGGAGATGTCAATTTTGTCCGTTTCCGTTAAAAGTTCCTTGTGTTTTAATGCTAAGCCATCACACCCTGTAAGTATAGGGTATTAATGGCACTGGACTTAACCAGTATAGTAACTTGCGCCCGATCCGGTTTACAACAGTTTATGGGTTGTGGAAAAGAAAATATGACTGGCGTTGTGATGTCGTTTTTTTTTATTATGTACCTACCTCCTTGCTGTTTGTAATGGTTTCTTTTCTAAGTACTTATTTGGTGGAGACGTGACTTGGAAAAAACAACAGCTTTAAAAAAAAGTCCACTAGAACTTTGCATAATATTATAATATGAGTAAGGTTAGATCTTCATTAGTTTTATAAAACTGTGTTTTTTATTTGATGCTTCAGTGTTTATGCGTTCATCAAACAAAGTTTAACAAACCAAATAATACATTATATTAATATAAAAATCATACACTAAATTAATTAAAACCAAAAACCCGGGCATCTAAGCGACGACGTAGTTGAGCAGATCTACGATATTTTACACGTTTGAGTTTCCCATTGGCAAACATCCTAAGCTCTGCTAAGAGAATGTTTCATTAGAATAGAAGTAAGTTTCTCAAATTATGCTTTCAGACTCACACACCCCTTAACCTGCCTTCGAAGTACAGAGTCGCGGGACGTACTACCACCTACTACCAACTACTTAGGCTACGGGGCCGTCAAATTGAATAAGTTATAACAGTTTAAAAAACTAAAAACCACGCTTTTAGCACGCACTAAAAAATACAAAAGTGACGTGATTTTTTTCGTATTTTTTTCGTATTCTTGACAGCAAACCCTTTCATTTGATACCCATATCATGGGGTGCATTTCGAATAGCCTGTCCGCCATCTTGGACGTTCGCCATATTGGATTTACGTCACGTAACAATTTTTTTCGTATTTCTGACAGCAAACCCTTTCATTTGATACCCATATCATGGGGGTGAATTTCAAACAGCCAGTCCGCCATCTTGAGGAGGCCGCCTTATTGGATTTTTAATGACGTTTCTTAGCTAGTTATATATTGTCAGTCATCAGAACTCTGAGCGTATGCAAAATTCAATCATAATCGAAAACCGGGAAGTGGGGTCAAATTAAGATTCCAAGATTTTCTTACATACATAGTTACTTACAAGTGAAGCTAATAATAATATAAAGCGTGTAAAATGGTCTGACACGCGATATCGCCGGCGCGGGTGCGGTGGTTATCTTATCACTACTTGAAGAACTATCTCAAATTATGTTATTTACAGGGTTTTTTTTTGCTTTTTGTAAATAAACATGTTCGAGTTTTTAGTTAGCATGCAAAACAATTAACTAGACTACATGAATTCAAGAATAAACTGAAACACCTATGTGAGTACTACATTAAAATTAACTGAAAAATTAATAGAATTTTAACTGGTTGTTAATCCGCTAGTGCTGTACTCATGAAACTGAACAATATTCCCTAAAAAAACATTGGATAAAATCTGAAAATTAAAATCCGACTTGTCATACAAAGTGGTCGGTCACGTGACTGAAATTTCTAGGATAAGTTGACTTTTTTTTTGAGAGTTCAACTATTTTCAACAACCTCCGTGGTCGAGTGGTGAAAAGCTCGTCTGAAGTTACGGTGGCTCCGGGTTCGAATCCCGGTGGGGATTCGTCGAACAAATATCACTTTGTAATACTTTCTCCAGTTTAGTTATGGCATTGCAAGCTGAATCACCTGATTGTCCGAAAAGATAGATGATTCCGTGCTTCGGAATACACGTAAAGCCGTTGGTCCCGGCTACTATCTGCGGGTAGTCGTTATAGGAGCCATGTCGGAAGCCTAAGGCGGCTCAACAATTTCGATACCAGGGTTTAAACTAAGAACTACTATTTTCAACCTATGTTCCTTAGGGAAAGTTGTTAAATTTCATGAGTAGGTACTTCCAATATGTTGCAGATTAACAACCAGTTTAATTTCACGGTTATTCTCCCAATTATTAAAGTGCAGGGATTCCTATAAATGTGTAGTGTAACAATTATTTTATTTCATTATTGCAATAATTTATAAGTTAAATTTTATTGTTGCTAGCAATCTTATCGGATTTTAATATTATGTAGTGAAGTGTGATACCTAGCCATGCTTTAACGAGGCTAGGAAATATGTTAAACACCTTGGTAACAGTGTTTTTCGTACCTTCTTATTTGTGAATGATATAAGAACCGAATACTTGTATTTATCAAAGATACGACGCGATGAAAACGTCCTACCTATTTACTAACTTTGATTGTGAATGAATCATACATTTCGTGTAATTGCTCATAAGGTTACAACTGTCCCGATGTCCCGAATCGATTCCAAAGATGACTACTTCACCAATCGGTTCAATAAGGGCTTCCATGACGCAAGTGTAGTGCGCTGTCCTACTTCATGTCTTTGTTTAAACTAATAAATTAATAAACAAAGATGAAGCTCCTAATGTACAGTCAAGGGCAGAACAAGCTGATTATCATATCACTATGGACTGTTTTATATAAATCCGGACAAAAGTTCATTGACCTTTTTCTATTTCTGAAAGTTAATAAAAATAATGAAACGCAAAAATGTCTGGAAAAGTTACAGGTTCACCCCGCCTTCTACGACAACCAAATTACGTATTTTGCGATAATTTCCAGTTTTATCGTACCTACCGTTTGAAAAAAATGTGCGCATTGTATGCAGGCGTCAATGACTTTTTGTCCGGATTAATATGAAATAAACCATAGTTAGAAGATGTGTGTCCGTCCGTCTATCAGTGCCAATTCCCTCCTAAACTATTTTGTACCAGTTAAAAAAGAAAGCATGTTAAGCTCTACCTACTCTTAATATCACCATACCATCACATGACCATTGAATAACCACTTATAACGAGTAAGTAATATGCTAGCATAGTCAGTAACATTTATATTAATTAGTCAAATAAAAAAAACATTGAAGTTTTTTATTGAAATTCTCTATAAAATTTATGTATAGCTCAGAGGAGAATGATTGTCAAAAATCGAACCTCCTTACTGAAGACTCTAGACTTCTAGAGTCTAGACTCTAGAGCAGAGAGGTGGGAGCCGCTGCGAAGCGAAGAGAATATTAAATAGAAGAACCACATTATATTATGACATCTAAACTGAAGAGAAATTGGTGTTCCTTTTTTAAAACCCTTTTTTATTAATTTCGTCTCGTCTTTTGTTTTTTCTCATGTAAAGCCAGTCAGTAAATGATGTAATTTTTTTTTTCGCCATCTAACAAAGTTTTCCTTTTCCAAAGGGATTTCCTTAATTATTTAGAAGATATTAACAGGATTTACTAAAAAGCTATCGAAAGAGCTTTACACTGAATAATAATATATTTTATTTCACACCAGGAGTGACAAGAAATACTGTCCATAACGGTAATGTGTACAAATAGGTGGCCTTATTGCTAAGGTGGCAATTTCTACCAGGCAACCAATGAATGGCAAACTATCTTCTGTATAAACGTTACCTTATTTATACCTATATTACAAGTACCTACCTACTTACATTCACAACTGTGTACCTAATAGCTGTTTCAAACGGTACACGATGGGAAATCGAATACAATCGTATCGAGTAACGTAAAATCGATGTGATTACTTTACAAGCTTGAGAAGTAAGTCGTGATAACGGTTCTCACTTATAGCTAAATATGTCTTATTTTCTAAGCTTCTTATAAGTCTGTTCACGTGATCTGGTATGCCTTGTTCTTTCTTAATCAGTAAAAAATCAATATCAATTTAATTTACAACATAATATAAGCAAACAAAGAACATCAGGTATTTTTGGGGCCGATAAGTCGATTTAGCCGATTGGGCTTAGTTTTGGGGAAAATAATTTTATCGGTGTTATTAATTTGTTATATTGGTACTGTTTTCCTAAACGGATGCGCCGATTTTGGTCTAGTTTTTTTTGTTTGCAAGGTGTCACAATCGAGTGTGTTCTTAGCTATGATCCAAGAAAATATCTTCAGCCATTTGAAGATTATCAGCTCTTTTCTAGTTGTTGAAAGGATCAAGTAACGGTTTTCGGTCGGGGGTTATTAAATTTTTTAATTTAATTTTCATAGTTGGTTATTATATAAAAAAATATATTCATTTAAAATATGAATTTCTAAAATTTATTACGCCTTGAACTAAATTGGATAAGAATTAATTTGGGGTGAAAACGATTGTGTTCATTTCTGTTCTATGGAAAAGCCTTAGAATACCTTAGCGAAGCCTATCGCACCTCTCTGGGCAAACATTTTGTATAATAATTACGAAAGTTAATTCAAGCGTTTCCTCTTACTCTTTCGTACTTTCATTTTATGTAGGCAATTTCAATGTCGTTAATAGACGACAGATGGAGTTACTGGGTTTTTAAAACTCGCTATCGTTTGGTCGCAGCGGTTTCATGACCCTCCAAATAATTTTTCGCTCCGCCACCGTAACAAGTGATATTCCAACCGCTGTTGGTATTGATAATATTTGAAATCCAGCCCTTAATACTATGGGAGGGATTAATAAACCTTAAAAGTCTGGAGCGCGAAAGACGGAGTTATTGTGCGGAACTTGTTTCTGCTTCTTAACCGTTAGTTGGCTATTTCTCGTCGAGAAACTCGAGCGTGCTCGAGCCTACCCAACATTAGGGTGGATGGTTCGGAAGGATGAACATTGAACAAATCTTTAAGGGCCATAGCTCTGCTAACCCAGTGGCTAGGTTACATTATAATAATAACATTATTTTGGTTGCTAAATAACTAACCGGTCATTTATAATTAACAATGAAATATGTGAAAACATCGCACTACGGTATAAGACGCAAAACAAGGTAGAGCCTATTCTATGGGTGTCAGTCAGCTGATATACATTTTTTATTATTTTATTTCCCATGGTAAAAAGTATCTAAGATGTTGATTGGGGATATAAGGTACCACCATGCAAAAATTCATTAAAATCGGTCAAACGGTTCCAGAGGGGTGCCCCTTAAATTTCATAACATAAATATCCCTATTATGAAAATCCATAACAGACTTGCCATAACTTGAAATGGTATAACAATTAGAATCCATAATTTAAAAATACATACCATTTTAGCATACTTATTAAAATCCATAATTCTATAATGTTTCGAAATCATAAATTTAAGATATTTTGGTAAAAAAGAACATAAGAGAAACAGCATTTTTGGTGATAAAAAATAATAATTTTATAAATGTGTGCTGTATTTGTCAAATTTATATTTTTTTATTATTATACATACAGACAGTATAAATTTAGGGCCTATAAATATATGTGTTTCAAAATTATGGATTTTAATCATTATGACATTTTAATGATATGGACATAGAGCACGCGCATCGCTCCGCTGCCTTTATGTCAAGCGTAAGCAAATTTTGGCAGATTTTGTATGGGCGGTGAAATCAATAACATTTTTCTTTTTGGATTTGTTCCTCGAGTCGTGTTTGCAACTTATCACTGCACATTTCAAAATGTTCTTCTATTAAATTTCTTATTTTCACCAGGAAAAATAATCAGCTCCGATAACAATTTGATACTAAACGAACGCGCTAAAAATATTCGGACTGTTCATATCCGTGCTTACGGTTCATACTCGATTAGGCGTACTCTATCCCTCCCAGAATTTTTTCTATTTATACTCTAAGGATTATGGATTTTCAATATATACATTTTCAATTATGGGTTTTAATATAGACCCGTTCCAGAGATTAGCGTGTACAAACAGACAGACAGACATACAGACGGACATTTTTTTCGAAACTTGTATTTTTGTGTTCAGCTGTGTAGGGAGTGTTATCTTTATCATCTTCAATTAAATCATTGTAGACATAGACAAAAATTTATTTAGCACAAAGACACACTTTACAGATTATAACAGTACAACAATGAAACAAATAAAAATAATTATAATAACAAAGAAAAAAGAAAAGTACCTACACAATAAAAGAAATAAAATAGTGTGTCACAATCACAAAATGCTAAAAAGGCCACATACTCAGCGCGTGATCCGCCTTTGATATTCTGCTGCGGCCTACGGCAGGTGACAACAAAAAAACAAAAAACAGAAAAGACAAAAATAAATACAAACAGATAGTACAAAATATTAACAAAAATACAAAAGATACCTATGCAATATGCTCGCTACATCCAGTGTAGTGTAATAATGTGAAAGTGTGAGTTTATGTACAGTGTGTGGTTAGTGGTACAATTTTAAAATACATATAACGCGCTCAGAAGGTCATGACACCCTTCGTGTACCTCAGGGATACCAACTTTTTGCTTTGCAATCAATGTACTTTTCAGATGCTTTTTAAAAGAATGTTTACAATGAAGTAACCTCAAGGGAGGAGGTATAATTGTTCCAGCACCTTGTTGCTTGGTAACGGAAGCTGCCAGTATAAAACCAACCGTTTGCCCGTGCAGAACACGCCTGCCCAATCTAGTATGAATGAACCGACGACATTTTGAGCTTTTCAAATAAATAAACGGGTTTTTTGCTAGGATGTTATAAGTACAGTACTTATATATAAATAACATCCTTGGTTTTTTGTACTTCAAGACCAGTGAGGTGCAAATGTACAGACACGCCGTTTCTTCAGTTTATTATAGTTTAGAGGAAGATTTCCAACATCTGTGGTATGATGATTATAATATAATGATTTCGGGCGAAAAAAAATCATAAGTAATTGAACTACATATTTTGTCTAAATAAACATTTTTTTCTTTCACGACATGCCTATACACAGAATTGCAAATAATTTGTATGTATATGTAATACTAACGTAAGCACATTATGTGCTATTTTGACGGCAGCAGAATATCTAGGTCTCTGTATTGATTGCGTACGGATTGGTTTGCTGCTCAAGGCAATATTTTTAACCTTTGATCCTTTTGACATCGAAAAACGTGATATATTTGTTTTTGCTGAACATGTTCATTGTATAAATTAATATAAAATTACTAATCCTAGCAACAAACATCTTTATAGATGCTGTGGCGTATGAGGACTAATCCTAGCTCATAAAATTTAAAAATCTTAGCGCTATGTTGGAAACAATTAAAACTTTTTATGTAATAAACAGGTATTAAAAGGTTTTACTAACTAATACTTCAACTTGTATCTAAAGAGTATCTTTTATTTAAATCCTTGTATAGTATTAAATAACCTTTGCCGACGTAAGGAGAATACATTAAACGTTTTCGATACAAAGCTGTCTCGAATTCTAAACGAAGTTATTTGGATTCCACAAATCGTTTGCTATTGAAAAAAAATAGCAACAACCTTTGATGATACGTGATTAGAATCACAGATTAGAAAAATCCAGGCGGTGTTTGAATAAAAAGGTGTAATGTTAAACTTAGCTGGTCAAGTAAGCTGTCAATTTTACACCTTGATGACGGGCAAGGAATCAAACAATACTAAGGGTGCTTCTACAGGGTGCAAGTAGTTTGCGCATTTTGAGACAATTAACTTCATTTGAAAGCACTAAAACTGTAATGTCATGGTATTCCAGTGTAGGTGACACGGATATAGATTTGTTAGCGGCTAGTGATCTTCTAGCTAAATGTCTTCGCGTGTCCAAACGAAGTAAAATTGGTCTCAAAATGCGCAAGCTACTTGCACCTTGTACGAGATCCCTATATAAGAAAATTCGACAGGCACGATGTTTTGTTAACGATTTACCAAAAACGGGTTTCCTAAATTGCAAATCCTCATACGTCACGCCATGGTCAGGCCCGTACCGTGTAAAAAATATATTTTACTAATATGGTTTATGTCTATGAGTGAAGAAATAGTTGTGCTGAAGAACCTACTCATAGATCGCTCATGTATCTATTATGACATACAGTTCAAATTGGTTTTCTGGGAAAGTAGAAGTATTTGATCTAGCGTTGAAGACCCTTACTAGCGTCGTTCTTTTGATTAAGCATCATAGCAGTTTCGAAACAATTATATTTCTGTATTTCTGTGTGAAAAGTTGCTAAGGGCTGAGTTATAAAATTACCAAAGAATTTTTATACTAAATACTTTTTTAATTTTTGTTCCTTTTTAAGGGTTACAAGATTTGCATACATGAATAAACACATATTACTACTACATCTTATAACATCCTATCAAGAAAAGTAAATGCAATAAAATAAACTTGACATCGACTCAATAAATAAATTACCGGAGTTCTAGATAAGCCTAAGTCTTGGAGCTTCTAGGTAAACACATTTACATCGTTCAAGGGAACGTATTCGAATAGATTTACATAACAAGCTGTTACTTGCCAAAGTAAGTACGCCTAACAATGGAGTGATAATGTAGTTTGTTTATAAATAGTCGAGAATACGGAGTTAATAGCGTATTTATGCTGCGGAGGTTCGGGGAAACCATCCAGTGTCGAGAAATTGTACTCGAGCTCATGTCATGGGAGACACTAGCGAATTTGAGAACCACCTGTATGTAGAACTCTGCGTAAGACTTGGCAGAATGAATTTTATTTGCTTCGAGGAGAAGGTCAGATTCGCAAGAAAGAACATACTTCTTAGAATCACTCGAATTGATGTAGGTACTGGTACGGTCAAGAGCATCAAGCTAGACGTTAACTTTATTCAATGAATATGAGAACGATGTAGTAAATATGTTCAACTTGATCTACTTACTCGTAATATTAACGGTACCACCTAGGTTTTCAATAAAAATGCTAACAGTCTAAAAATAGGAAAAAAAATTCGATCAGGCATGAAGCAAATCTTATTTATATTAGGTACCATCTTTATTGTCATGTTTGACAACAAAAATATGCAACTATCTATGAGCTAAAGATGGTTTACTTACTAAATCCTTTCCGAACCTGACGACGAAAACACTGATCAATCACAGTTAAAGGAGCCAAATAAAAAAAAAGCTTACTAAATTTCGCATAGCCATTTACCTCTACGATCGATACAAAGTAACCCTGAGTCTTCGAATCTAGCATTTATCCTACCAAATCCAATTAAAGGTGCGCTGCGCAGGAGATGGAAAACATGTGCCATATTTGGTACAAACAAAAACTCGGAGATGCATCGCCATTTACGACGCAGGTTTAAAATAAGCAAAACAATCTAAATGCAGGCCATAAGAGGCCCTTACGCTTCGATTCCGTATGCAGCAGGCGAACGGGACATGCGATCGAGCGTGCTCGGCATTCCGACACAGAAAAGAGACACTGCAGAAGTAAGAGGCATTAGGAAAAGTAAAAATATTACGACGTTGTATGGGAGCACGCGCACTACTCATCCACGAAGCCCCACACATATGTATATTGGCTGACGCAGTCTGGCTGTCTAGTGCGTGAGAGGTCTAAATGTCAACTCTCTAGCTAGGGTTAAACAAGTTCTTCATCTGCAGATTGGTAAGATCGACGAGGCTATTTTACATACTTCTTTATTTAAAAAAAAACTAAAACCAAAAAACGATCCGAGATCCTATATCAAAGAGCCTAGCCTGTAAAGCGCTTTGTATTCAGTTTGTACCGACCCGCCCCTAGCCTAAAAAGACAATGAAATGTTTTGGAGGTCTTTCCTTAGCGTAGCAAGCACAATAATAAAATTTTCCTAAAAATCTCTAAAATCGAATAATTAATCTCAAATACATAGAACTAAGTTGTAAAGGGCTTATTATAATCAAATATGTTCAATACAGGTCGAATGTAACAAATAGAAAACCTTTTGGAAATTTACCTTTTTACTTTATACGTTCCTGTATTGAATTGAAATTTCCTAAGTACTTTATACGTTCTTGTAATGAAATCAGCCGATTCCTTAATAACTTCTAAACTAAAATAGATAGCACAATTCTGATTACTGATTTGGAATCAGGATAAGCGACACTATCTAAAATATGAGTTTGAGCAAGTTTTTATATTTTTGGCCGCGCACCTTCGTTTCGTGTCGTCCGTATATATGGTGGTGAGAGCGTCGGTCAGTAGCACATAGCGAGGGCCGATGTCGAAAAGCATGAAAAATACTTAGTAAAAGATAAGTATGAAAACGCTCTGGGATTGGGCTAGAAATAGTTCAACTCTCAAAAATATGTGAAAATTTGCTATTTTCAGAGTGCTAGGCGTTGTTTGCGAAATTTGCGTCTTTCGTCGGGATTACGGTCTCAGTACGATTGTCGACGTCCTAAACGCTTAGAAGGTGGTAGATAAGTTTCTATGGGTGTTTGGAGCTTGACCCAGGTGTTGGCAGACATTAGTATATAATTATAGAAAGTGCACGATTGCTAGAGTTTGGGTGTTTGCAAGTCATTCCTATCTTACAACCATGATGAGTATAAGTCGGTCGAAAGATAGACTCGCATCAAAATATAATATTTCTAGGAAAAACTTCTTACACATCGTCGCCCGCGGTGGAAGCTTAGACTTCCCTAAACTTTGGTAAATCACGCCGACGCCGAATAGAGACTTCATCTTGTCTGACGCTTGAAGACGAGGTGTTTCTGGACTATCGTAGGTTTCCAATTAATCAAAGTATTTAGGTCTGCATGGAGAAAGTGAAGTTGGCTGATTCATTAGTTTGTGATGAAGCTTAGACGATGTACAACTTCCATGTTATTCCTATATACTGGATTGGAGACGTACACCAGTCTTCCTCCAAGGCATATTGTCTGTGGAGAGGCTTTGAGAATGAATGGCTGTGGAGAGATACCGCGATGTTGGAATAGCGTAGCTAATCTAACATGCAGTAACATTAGGTTCTTCGGAATCTATTATACGATGTTCCCGTATACAGTTGCCGTTACAGTATGGTAGAGAGGCCGGCTTATTCAGCTATCGTCTCTTTATGGACTGACGTTCAAGAAGCTAGGAGGTTGTATTTCTATATGAACTCCTACTCGAACGCTTAGCGGCCCACCTTGGTGGAAAGCTTGGATTGGCTTCCATAATTGCTAGACGTGTGTGGTCTTTAAACATACCCAAATTATATCATATTCCCTATACAGGTAACAAGCGTTTGCCGTGGTGGGAGCTCGTAGACTACGGTCATCTTATAACGTTCAGGCTTTGTACTCCATTGTAAGCCCTGATACGTATGGTTCCAAACCATTTTGCGAGCGCCTACCTCGGTAGCTTGTCGACTGCGGTCGCAACGAACAGGTATTGGTTCGCCATGTAAGCCCTGCAACAATCGGACTCACAATCCGCACCAATCGACCTCGGTCGCACCGGGAGATCAGATGGCATTGTCCTTTGGGATAGAGATCTTCGTAAGGGCGGGCTACGGCCTGCCCTTTTCTTTCACTTGAAAAAATATATATCTATGTATGTTTTAGTGGATTTGAGCCTCCGAGACCTGATATTCCCGGTGCGGTGAAAGGAATATTGTATGAATAGCAGTATCATTAGAGAGACTATACGACAGTATTCTAGAGGCGTTTGAGTTACAATTGTTGATGATGTTGCGACTGGTAAGTGTATTGGCACACGCTTACTGGGAATTTTGTCCATTTAGAGACATATAGTAAGTGTATTGGCACACGCTTATCGAATTAAAGGATTAGAAGATGAGGGAGCGGTTTGCAGTCTAGCGACTGATGAATGGCTTTTCTTGTTGATAGTCCTGCCCAACCCATTTTATAAACTTTCATATATTATTCACAACTGACGTTGGTAGTTCTTATTAGGATAACAATGTTCAGGTATCAGACAGAATTTAGCCCGCTGTTTACAATAGAGGCATTGAGAACGGAAACACTGTGATATCTAAAAGAAAATGGGATATTACTCACAAGGCGTAGAACGGATCCTACCCTAGACGATTACAAAGGCCAATTAGATAAAATATAAATAGAGTAGAATTCCTGCGAAGGGATTTTAATTATTTTATATTTTTAAGGAGACGAGAGGTGCAGTTACAATTTGGTGCCGTGACCAGGATGTTTATTATCTGATAGATGGTACACGAAACGGCACAGGCAAATTGAGAAATGAGTAAGAGGTGGCGAAAGCCACAATTTGTTGCTCGTGAAATGGAAAGATATCGTACAGTGTGGAAGTTTGAGATGCCAAAGTATTTAGCCGGGTTTTGATGTGTAGTGAGCTGATGGTTTTCGGTTTGCAGCATGTTGGGACTGCAGGTTAGAAGTAACAGTGAGGAAGTTGTAATTCTGTATAATTAAAACCGCAAACATTGATGAAGAGAGGGAAGTTATAGAGATGGCTCTAGCAAAAACATTAGGTTCGGCCAACGGATGGACATGCATTTTTCGAGGCAGACTAGTGACGATGTATTTCGTAGAATTAGATAGTGTCGATAGATGAAGTTGGAGACTCCTAGTCGAATCCTAGATGTTGAAATTGAGATTATGAAGGCATAATCCTGTGCAGAAGCACAAAACTTGTAAAGACTGGGGGCTGTTAGTTCTCTTAGAAATCAGAAGGATGGGGGCTGTCTGGAAGATCTAAAGGCGGGGGGCTGCTGGGATCTAAATGATGCTTAATCTTATACTGGAATTTAAAAGCACATTGAATGATGGGTCAGACAGGAGACATATGTGAAACGATGGTCTCAAGTTTAGATAGACAATTATTAGGTAAAGTTTATCGGCATGATAATTTGATAAACTGTTAGATGTGCTAACCAATAAGCTGAGATCAAAGGTAGCACTGAAGTAGAGTAGATTGTAGGGAAGATAAGGGAATATGAGGTAGGCTAATTTACTTTAGGTTTTTCGATGTTAGATTACAGATGTTAGGATAGGGAAAAATCATTTTGAGCGCTTGGAGATGAGTTTTGAATCTCTTATGATACGAGCGATAACAGGGGATGTTGTGTGCGTGTGGACGATCAAGGAGGTCCACGCTTTCTGAGCTTAGAATCTCTGTCTACAAGATAGAAGAGATGCGGAGAAGGCCGCTGTGGATAAATGTTGTAACAAAAACAAACCTCCAGGTGAGGATTGGGATTACAGACATAAGACAACATTCAGGCTTTACCGAGTGTTATCGAGTATTGTTCTCTAAGACTGAGTTTAGCAGGTTTGTTGTCAAAGCCGAGATCGTTGTGTTGACTGAATTGAGTTTCACAGGTGCAAGCGTTTTGTTGTTGTTAGCTCTGTCATGGAGGTCGACTTAATCACTAGGTAGCGAGATTTGATTAAGTGGGGAGGAAGCCCCATGGGTTTTGAAAAGTATTGATAATCTAAGATTGTCATGTTCAGCAGATCGAAAGGATTGACTTGGTTTAGTTGATCTGGGAAGAGTGGAAATTCCCGTGTCACAGGAGCTTTACCAACCTCCCTTGTCATTTCATAGGCCGCCGCCTTTGGATGACTGGTCTAGCCACTGTAAGACAGATCTAGCTGCAGAGTGGACTTGCAAGAAAATTATAAAATTTATTGTGGATGCAGACATTAATGAAGCCGTGGTGGTGGAATTAGACGCAGGTCTACTCGGTTTCTTTTTCTACACATTTTCGGTAAGCCTAGCAAGTCTATCACAGGGGTTTAAGTACTCGTCTGGATCAGGCCTCTTCCGGTAGAATAGCGATGCATAGAGACCAAGTTCACCTTAACCACAATGAGTTTTATGATGAGTGTCAGACAGTGAGAAGGACTGCATTCATGCTTGTTCTTAGACTGATTGTGTGATACTGTATTGAATGAGGACGAAACGGACGGAGAGACTATATACGAGTACCTCGAGCGAGGGAAGCTGTAGTAGTTTGTAATATGAAGCATTAGTTATGCCTAAGAAACTTCAATGGTCACGAGGTTCTTAGAAACGACTGTGGTTGACGGGTGTAACTCATCATGCACTTGATAACTATGGGCGATCAAGGGACTTAGTGAGGAATGGGAGTGACGGTGGCAGGCTTATGCTGAAGATTGATTATGAGATTCGAGAGATTGGAGAAATATTCCTAAGTGCTGGAACTAGTTGGAAGCTAAGAATGTTGAAGATGAGCTGATGATAAATAAAGTAGGAGTACCTCGAGTGGGGGAAACATATAAGCCTAAAAGTTTGAGCTTTGAAAATTTATCTTCAGTAAATTACGACAAATTTTGGGGGCTGGATGTACCGACCCGCCCCTAGCCTAAAAAGACAATGAAATGTTTTGGAGGTCTTTCCTTAGCGTAGCAAGCACAATAATAAAATTTTCCTAAAAATCTCTAAAATCGAATAATTAATCTCAAATACATAGAACTAAGTTGTAAAGGGCTTATTATAATCAAATATGTTCAATACAGGTCGAATGTAACAAATAGAAAACCTTTTGGAAATTTACCTTTTTACTTTATACGTTCCTGTATTGAATTGAAATTTCCTAAGTACTTTATACGTTCTTGTAATGAAATCAGCCGATTCCTTAATAACTTCTAAACTAAAATAGATAGCACAATTCTGATTACTGATTTGGAATCAGGATAAGCGACACTATCTAAAATATGAGTTTGAGCAAGTTTTTATATTTTTGGCCGCGCACCTTCGTTTCGTGTCGTCCGTATATATGGTGGTGAGAGCGTCGGTCAGTAGCACATAGCGAGGGCCGATGTCGAAAAGCATGAAAAATACTTAGTAAAAGATAAGTATGAAAACGCTCTGGGATTGGGCTAGAAATAGTTCAACTCTCAAAAATATGTGAAAATTTGCTATTTTCAGAGTGCTAGGCGTTGTTTGCGAAATTTGCGTCTTTCGTCGGGATTACGGTCTCAGTACGATTGTCGACGTCCTAAACGCTTAGAAGGTGGTAGATAAGTTTCTATGGGTGTTTGGAGCTTGACCCAGGTGTTGGCAGACATTAGTATATAATTATAGAAAGTGCACGATTGCTAGAGTTTGGGTGTTTGCAAGTCATTCCTATCTTACAACCATGATGAGTATAAGTCGGTCGAAAGATAGACTCGCATCAAAATATAATATTTCTAGGAAAAACTTCTTACACATCGTCGCCCGCGGTGGAAGCTTAGACTTCCCTAAACTTTGGTAAATCACGCCGACGCCGAATAGAGACTTCATCTTGTCTGACGCTTGAAGACGAGGTGTTTCTGGACTATCGTAGGTTTCCAATTAATCAAAGTATTTAGGTCTGCATGGAGAAAGTGAAGTTGGCTGATTCATTAGTTTGTGATGAAGCTTAGACGATGTACAACTTCCATGTTATTCCTATATACTGGATTGGAGACGTACACCAGTCTTCCTCCAAGGCATATTGTCTGTGGAGAGGCTTTGAGAATGAATGGCTGTGGAGAGATACCGCGATGTTGGAATAGCGTAGCTAATCTAACATGCAGTAACATTAGGATCTTCGGAATCTATTATACGATGTTCCCGTATACAGTTGCCGTTACAGTATGGTAGAGAGGCCGGCTTATTCAGCTATCGTCTCTTTATGGACTGACGTTCAAGAAGCTAGGAGGTTGTATTTCTATATGAACTCCTACTCGAACGCTTAGCGGCCCACCTTGGTGGAAAGCTTGGATTGGCTTCCATAATTGCTAGACGTGTGTGGTCTTTAAACATACCCAAATTATATCATATTCCCTATACAGGTAACAAGCGTTTGCCGTGGTGGGAGCTCGTAGACTACGGTCATCTTATAACGTTCAGGCTTTGTACTCCATTGTAAGCCCTGATACGTATGGTTCCAAACCATTTTGCGAGCGCCTACCTCGGTAGCTTGTCGACTGCGGTCGCAACGAACAGGTATTGGTTCGCCATGTAAGCCCTGCAACAATCGGACTCACAATCCGCACCAATCGACCTCGGTCGCACCGGGAGATCAGATGGCATTGTCCTTTGGGATAGAGATCTTCGTAAGGGCGGGCTACGGCCTGCCCTTTTCTTTCACTTGAAAAAATATATATCTATGTATGTTTTAGTGGATTTGAGCCTCCGAGACCTGATATTCCCGGTGCGGTGAAAGGAATATTGTATGAATAGCAGTATCATTAGAGAGACTATACGACAGTATTCTAGAGGCGTTTGAGTTACAATTGTTGATGATGTTGCGACTGGTAAGTGTATTGGCACACGCTTACTGGGAATTTTGTCCATTTAGAGACATATAGTAAGTGTATTGGCACACGCTTATCGAATTAAAGGATTAGAAGATGAGGGAGCGGTTTGCAGTCTAGCGACTGATGAATGGCTTTTCTTGTTGATAGTCCTGCCCAACCCATTTTATAAACTTTCATATATTATTCACAACTGACGTTGGTAGTTCTTATTAGGATAACAATGTTCAGGTATCAGACAGAATTTAGCCCGCTGTTTACAATAGAGGCATTGAGAACGGAAACACTGTGATATCTAAAAGAAAATGGGATATTACTCACAAGGCGTAGAACGGATCCTACCCTAGACGATTACAAAGGCCAATTAGATAAAATATAAATAGAGTAGAATTCCTGCGAAGGGATTTTAATTATTTTATATTTTTAAGGAGACGAGAGGTGCAGTTACAAGTTTTACATCTAAGTATATCTAAATGCATCTTGCGCAGGTATTCAATAGAATATTTTCACTAGCATTACACGCCAAATGACGCCAATAAACTGCTGGTCTACTCCATTGATGTTTGGATAGTATGTTTAAGATCTTCCGGAGAAATTCAAAATAAAATGAATTTTCAATATGCAGATTTCGTGGATACTACGAGTAATGTTGTAAGTTGTAAGTTCTACACAGAGATCGCCATTATATCTCTAACAGTGCCGCTCCCTTAAAAGGGAGATGTTGGGATATCCGTTGGGATCGCAGCTATTGTTGGTTACACAAGTTAGCACTGGCACGACGCGCCTATAATCCAAGCCAAGCACAGGGTTTGATTGATGGATTATGGACAGAAGGTTGGTACATTCAACCGGACATCATATTATGCAGCATGCTATTTATATAGCTGTTGCAATCTGTATTACAAGGTGCATATAAACTCTAATATCTCGCGTCTCTCCCCTCAATGGGTTCAGGCTAAGAGCATAGGGCTCCGAGCATTCCTTGCACGACATTTACATGTGCCCGCCAGAATTTGAATACGTTGAGAATATAAATTAGTATGCGTTCAAACAAGTTGTTACTTCGTTTAGAAGGGCCTGCATAATTCTGTCCTGCCGTCTTTGTTTCGAGTTAGAGGAGTTAGAGCACAAATTGCTACGATTATGAGCTCATTAGATGTTCATAAATAGTTGTTTAGAATTTAAAATGTTCTGCTGTTATGTACTAGACATGGTGGTGATTGGTAGTTTGTAATGTGACAAATGTGCCGTTAAAAATAAATTGCTTGAATCGGTCAATATCGGCTAGAAAATGATGTGCTTTTCGTTATGGCTAACTAAAGAAAGAACATGCTCAGTCACGATCTAAGTAACTTTCTCAAAGAAACTATAACTTTAAATATGCTTTAAATATCAATTTTTCAATACTAACTGTCTTATTAAAATGACTGTTTTGTGTGTGAGAGTAGATTTGCTTTTAGTTATGATCTAAATCAATAACCATTTCGGGATCCCGATTTATCACTATACTTGCAGTATTAACCAAGTTTCGGGTCATAAAACTAAAAAATTGCTATTATTACAGTCTTATTTATTAAATTAATTTGACCTTCAAATTACCTATTTGGGCTCTCTGTATGTGTCAATTTAAGCTATGCTATGAATATTTCCAGATTGAATGAATACAAACCAAAATAAAATGAAATTTGAACGTCATGTCAGTCAACCGGTGGTCAACTGTCAGAACACAGATTAGATTTTATGTGTCAAGTTTTTTTGCTGATTTACAATGAAAATGATTGCATTCAGAATTGAGTGCATAACATTATGTACAGAAAAAAGACAAAATCAAAATAGATTTTCTAAAATGAACTAAACTTTCATATTTCATAAGAAAAAAGTGTTTAAAGCAAGTCATTAATAGGAATGCGCCAAATTAGAGGCACTGAAAAATGTCTTGTACCTATAATTTTAAGGCATCAGCAAGGCAATATTTTGATATTGCCAGGACAAAGAATATTAGGAAAGGAAAGCACATGACCTCGTTCTAGCCAAGACCCTGACCTATCCTATAACAAGTCTCTGCCAAGCGCGTTTCCCGTTGCGTGCGCTTGCGTCGTCGCGGGAGATTATAGTGCGTTGCCTCCGCCGACGGACGTTAATGAAAGTGCATACGTGCTGAAGAGCCGATCGGAAGCCACAAGACGGACATCCGCAGCGTTGCGACCATACGGGCCTGCGATTTTATAAGTGTCACTATGCTAATTGGATGCTTAGAGATAATTACTCGTTTCCTGCGTATGAGAGGCGTGGCGTTTCGTGATGCAGATACAGAGATGTCGATGGATACTAGTATAGAGCTCAGTTTACTTGAAGAGGAAATTTTCATTAATTCCTTTAGAGCACGGCGTCTCTATTGCTCTCAAGAACGAGATTATTCTCTCGAATATCATCATTTACAACAATTTAGGTGGCGTTGGGTTTATCCTGTGTTCTCTTCTAGTTGCTTTCTCCTCCTCCTCCTCGGAAATCCTCAAGTAATACATTAATTTATTATTATTACATTAATTTTTTTGTTTTTTTTTGTTTTTTTTTGTTTTTTTATTTTTTTTAGCAATAAGGCCGCATGTTGAAACCTAATGTTTTCTTTGTATGTGTTTTTTGTCTGTGTTTCTGGGTGACAATAAAGAATTTTGCTATGTATCTGTAAAGCCAAGCCAGCCAGGGATATGAATTTATCTCTGAGACGATAAAGATTGCTTTTACACAACAAAAAGCGGTGCGTCTGAAAATGGCTGCGGCGCAAGATGGCGTGCGGGTTCCCACGCATGCGCAGTGGGAACGTCTTGAGCGCACATGTGCCGTTTGCGCGGGAAAACTCGCCGCTGTTGCGTTGTTGTGTTTTTTTTTCATAATTTTGTGTCAAGTACTATCATACGCACTGACAACAAAATATAAACAAAGAGTGTGGCCACATGAGCGTCTGGGACGTGAAGTTATAATAGGTAATCAGAATTGGGTTTCTGTTATTCATGAGACTGAAAAACTGCTAGGTATTATTCTACATTCTACATAGCGTAGGTAACATGTATAATATTATTATTACAGCCTATAGACTTATGCTTCTCCGTTAGAAAGAAGGTGTTAACCATAATCCCCTCGCTTTAGGATCTCTGCTGCCCATCCCTTTTAGATACCTTCCTTTAGTACCTACCACACCCAAAACAAAAGTTGGTCCAATGCTAAGCCAGGAACTAAGCAGTAACACTATTTAATAGTCAACTCAACTGCATACAGGTACCCATTCTGGTAGAATCCAGGATCTGACACTGCTCAATTAAAATTACTATTTTAAATCTGGCTTTTGGGTCAACACCCGTCTGGCTTGGTCGTGGCCGTCAATACAGCTCATATTATGATGTGGATGTGGTGAGGTGGCCCCACCGAAAGGCTCGAGCGTACCTTTAAACTGCTTAAGGTTTCTCTGATCTACCCCTTCAAGATGGAGTGGTATGATTTCACGAATAATTTTGTCTATGTATCAGCTTTGTCATGCCAATTATACAATACATGTTGAAAAAACTGAGAAATCAAGATTTAAACTAATTATCTATCTACAAAATGAAACGAAAAATATAATAATTATATTGGTGCTGATGCTAGAGAAATTTCTACAGGCCAGCTATGCCAGTTGAGGTTTCTGGTTCATAAATTATGGGAAGACACTGGAAGTGCCTCAGCGGGCATCGAACCGGCACCGTTACTGCGCGCCGTAACCAGTTTTACGCACCAGCTAGAGAGCGCGAAATCTAGTAACTAGCAGGCTAATGGAAACAAGTTTGCAAACACGCTCGATGTCCTGAGGATGTGAATGGGCTTGACAAGCTGTAAGCCGACTAGAAAGTTGATATTCATTCATTTACCATCATTGGTTTTAGTACTCGTAACTTTGATTTGACAATTAATTTAATGGATCTTTCTGCAACTGACGGCTAGTCATATTAAATCTATACTTGTGACAAGAAGATGAAGATAGAAGAACATACTTGGGTGGAGAATGAATTAATCACCATTTATTTGACTTTTAGCTAATGACGTTTTATAAAGCTACATATCGATTACTTTTAATTTTCATTCTATTCAAGACATTATAGCTCTGCCTGCGACGAGTTTGTCATGAACCTTACATGATTAAAAATAAACATTTGTTTTGGCTAATAAAGAATCGTATGTTCTTTTTATAAATTGACTTATTGTCTACCATTAACTTTTTGATCGAACAAAACAAAAGCAGATTGCAGCTAATAGTTTTTTTTTAATTATATTTAGTTCTCAAGAGGACTTGAGAACGGATAGTAGTTTATACAAAAAAATCTTTGTAAAATCTCTTAAAGCTATAATCGAGACCTTTTCTTTCAAAGCTCAGAAAAAAGCACTAACACGTGGTTACCCGCATGTGTTTCTCGATGATATAATAATACGCATCTGGGAGGCCGTTATACAATTTTTTTTAAGAATAGAGCAGTTCACAAGCTTTCGTATAAGATGGTTGGTTACTTTTCAATTTGGTTACGTAGCATGTGGAGTCTTCGCCCAAGAACCAAGAACTGGCTAGAGCAACCTTGCAGCTTTGAGTAGATTATTCTTAAGTTAAGGGGCTATAGAAGTTGCGTGGATTTTAATTCGGTCGGATTGTAAGCAAGGGTCAGTCCCAATTGACCCGAGCAGCTGCTGCTCCAACAGTCCACCGAGTGTGCATTAATAACATTTGGTATTTGTCATTCAAAATATTTAATCGCGTAAAGATTTCTAAGGTGATTCAGCAACAAGATTTTTGTAAATATTTATCGACTGGAATTGAGCCTTCGCAAAAATAACAATAAATATTTTAAAAATGATGTGTGTATAATTTAGTGTTATAGGAATCAGAACAAAAAAAACATGTATAAAACACACGGTGTATTATGTTCCAATAGATTTCTATATCAGGATATTGAACCCAACTTAAGTTACAATCACATCAAACGACTCAAAAAAAATTAAGTAATTACGCATAGTCTAAGAAAACAAGGTCTAACAAGAAGACCACGTGACTGACACAAGCCTACGTCATTTTGCGCTGTTCATCCTTGTCTATCACACGCATTCGACAAGGATGAATAGGCAAAATGACGTAGAAATGACGTAGGCTTGTGTCAATCTCGTGGTCTTTTTGTTAGACCTTGATTTCTTGGACCATGGTAATTACGCATAACAGATCTGCCGCTGTGAGATAATATAAAGTATTATTATAAAATAATTTGGGGCCATCGCACTGCCATAAAAACGTCATACAATCAATGGGGTAGGTATGTTCTGTGGGTATGCTTATTATTTCGAGATATTACTCGTATATTGGATCGAGCTCCGATCGCAGAAATCCTTATCTCAAAACATGAAACATAATGTTGCGGAGTATTGATATAGTTTTCTTTCCTAAACCTGGAAGAACAATGTTTATTTTTCAGTTAAAAATCCCCAATTTACATCATAAGATTTCAATGTTTATAGGTACCATCTGCTAATTGCTAACAAATATTTCAGTTCCGGATTTTAAAACCAAAAGATTACGATTTTAGATCAGCGTTAAAGCAAATCTAAGAAAATTTAAAAGGTTATGTTAAATGTCAGTCAGCTGTGATCAACTATTAGAATACATATAAAATTGGTGTATGTATGCCTCAGAATCTGACTTTTTTGCTGTGGAACCATGAAAATACTTTCAGATCTAACAAGAAAATTGTACAATAAAAAACAATTAAATAAAATTAAGACAAAACCAGCATAAGCAGCAGTGGACATCTTTCGGCTGATGATGATGAAGACAAAATAACTAAAATGGGCCGAGCTTTTATTTCAGGTTAAACAAAAATTGTTTGGTATTAAAAAAAATTAACATACCCTACCTCGCACACACACGAGCATGTGTAATCAACGCTTTTTGTTCACTCTATTATAGACAAATCACTATTATTTTCTGCACGTATTTACACTAAGTACCTTAACATAATGGTGTACTATTGTTGGTCCGATGCATGTTACTTTATAACATTTTGAGTGGTAACAAAGCAATTTAATGTAAAACTAATGTAGTATTTTTCGTGTGAGCAAGGTAACACTATTTAGAGGTTCAATTCAAGGTATACAGTTTCTGAGCTTTGAAAGAAAAAGTCTCAGTAAAATTATGATGATTATTATTACAAAGTTATAGTATATTTTGCTGCAGTATTGTTGTCCATTTTTCATCAGCTCATACTCGTATACTTCCCAATCCATCTTAGAGCTACAGCGTCCCATTGTTTAGTAATAAGCTACTATTAGTAGCGGTGAATTAAAAAACACACGGTGGTTTTTAATTTTTTCAAAAAACGAGGGACAAAACACAAAAAAACACCAAAACCCAAACTAAATCGACCCATATAGGCTGTAGAGCGTGCCGAAGAATTAAACATGCATCCTGCTTCTTCTGCTGTCGGGTAAAAAGTTTAGTTGTCGTACTAATATTATAGAGATAAAAGATTTGTATTTTTGTGTGTGTGAATGTTTGTAATGAAAAACTCTAAAACTACTGAACCTATTTCAAAAATTATTCCACCATTAGAAAGCTACATTTACCCTGAGTAACAGGCTACCTTTTACCGCGGAAAATGCTTCATTCCCACGGGAAAACTGTTGACGCTGCTGGAGCCGCGGCGGAAAGCTAGTGCGAAATAAAGGGCAATTCATTGATTGGTATCTTCCACGAACTTTTTAATTTGTGAGCCACATTTTACCTACTTAAAGATGAAGTAAAGATAAACAATAAAGCAAAATATAAACAATAACAAGGTCTGGCGTCAGCTAAAAGAGCCTGTAACTAAGCTATAAGCAAAAAAAATTTAGTCACGTAGTACGTGATCGATAAACCATAATAAACTGGCCCTATCTGGATAGGCTAATGAATGTGCCGATGATGTTTGAATCACCATCCAACAACTGGGACCAAGGAGTACGGCAACCATTTGAATCATCACTGCTAAATTGATTGCAGCCGCATGATTGCAATTCTGTGAGTGGGTGATGCAGACGTTTGAATGTTTTCAGTGTCGCATTTATGGCTACAATCGATCAATGAAAGGATTACTCAACTCTTCATGTGTGTATCATGCGAAGCGATAATGCTGGACGCTGTCTTTGGGGGCACCGTTATTTCCTAGTAGTAGAGGCAAATTTTGTAATGCGAGTGTCAACCCGCATGTGCTGGCTTAGAATGAGCAGCAACGCTTATAAAAAATAAACAGGATTTGGGATTACTAACTTTCGCCATGCGTGGGGTGGGGATCATGGTCACTAAAAGAAGAAAATTAGAGTTAAATGCTGGGAGATAGTCCTTTCGTATCCAACAACAGAATAATATTGGCACATTCAATCATGACTCGTTGCGCGTCGGTATCAAAACGTAGGTTAAAAAAAAAACAAAAACAGTGGATTTGCCGTGAGGCCGTCTCGATGGTCTCGTGGATACGCAGGCGAGCGTGACAAGCAACGACATTGCGAGGCCTGCGCGAGCGCTTAAACGGACTGGAGATCCCTTAACTTTTACAATTTGTATGCAGACAGAGGCCAACCAAATTGGACATTCTAGCAGCTCATAGACTACTAGTGCCTTGACCGATGTTTGTTTGTAGTTTACAGGCTCGGACAATCTCTAGCATGTTGGGTTAACTAACACAATTCGATCTTTGATTTTTGTATCGAAATGTAAGAATTTTATTGAATTTATTTAAGAAGGGGTAGATTCAGTGTCGTATAAGGAGGTCAAACAAAGACGGAGAATAGCATGGATGCAATGGCAGACACTCCGGAGACAAGAGCGACGATGATGATGATTAATTATTATATACAGAAGACAGCACATGCGGCTGGTCACTTGCAATACGAAACTTACTTCTACCGCTACAGAATACAAGAGCTCTCAAGGTCAATTTATCCACCGGCATGTGCTGCCTACTGTACCATAGGGTCAATAAGATTCAGTCGTAACGTAAGACAATTATATAATTTAATTAAAATATCTCGTAAGTAAGTTCTGATGAAAGTGGAAAAATATTTTGCAATAAACACGTGATGGTATACTACCTATAAATGCGAAAGTTTGTGAGAATGGCTGTTTGGATGTATAAATATTTGTTACTTTTTCACGCAAAAGCTACTGAATGGATTTTAATGGAACTTTACTATAATATAGCTTATACATAAGAATAACACATAGGCTATAAATAAAAGATATTGTGTAAAATGTCCAAAATATATCAGGATTATTCAGGATACTATATTATTCACTTCACAATGTTTTGACGTGGTTATGTCAAGTTGGTTACTAGATGGACTAGAAGGAAGAGTCCAGTAAGAAAATATATTTACCGTGAGCGGAGCTGCGGGGTGGAAAGCTAGTAGGTTTTTTTCCTTTAAAGCCATGTCTATGTAAGTCTAGGTCATCATAATATTACTCCAAGTGGACAAAGCAGTAGTCTTAGTCCTGCACTGGACTGTTAATGAACTATAGTAGTAATATTATTTACATGTGGATATGCAAGAATGCTTGCAGTTTTAATTGACTTCCAAATCAAAGAGATTTCAATTACCTTCTCAGAAAATCTAGTGATTCAGTCTGTTATATCATAATTGAAATTGGGACAGTCACAGCAAATGAATGTCGCATTATTGTAGTCCCTCAGGTTCCACCGACGCCTGAGCGCCTTAAAAATTGTTAGGGTTTTTTTTTTATTTCCCTATTATTTTGCTATCTGGAATTTTATATTCTTATGTATAGGTAACGCTGTGCGTATGTATGCCTAGTCTGCGTGAACGTTTGAAGACGTTTTAATACACAATATCTGTGACGTCATGTTGATTTCATGGAACAGGGCAATGACAAATTTCGGTGCTACAGCCATGAATGCCCCTCTTGTAAAGAGGTTAGATAGAATGTAGATCGCGTGAAACTAAAGAGATTGATCCACATTAGAAGAATTTCGTTAATTGTTTTTTTGTCGTCCGTTGAAAGTTTTTTTAGGTGGAAACAGAAAAAGCAATAGGTACTTAGATCTAATAAATAAAGAAATGTATTGCAAATGCATGCCGTGATGTCTCGTGGATGTTGGTCATGGAGCAGTCGCGGCCTCACTTTGTTCTTAAATATCATTAACCTCATTTGTGCCAGCAGCACGCGAATGTTCTCGCGACGTTTTTAATTCACTTTAACCCGACCACGCCGAGTAAGAAGGGCGGAAACATTTATGACCGATATGAAAAAAAGAAAGATCCTAATTAATTGTGTTTGTGGGGTGCTATACTACATACGTTTTTTATAAAATCATACTTTTTTATAACCACATTATTATTTCTTATATATAAAATTTTCGTGTCACAGTTTTCGTTCCCATACTCCTCCGAAACGGCTAGACCGATTCTCATGAAATTTTGTGAGCGTATTCAGTAGGTCTGAGAATCGGCCAACATCTACTTTTCATACCCTTGAGAGCGGGCGGAGCCGCGGGGCGAACAGCTAGTCTTATATATAATCACTACATAGTATAAAATAAAGTCGCTTTCTCTGTCCCTATGTCCCTATGTCCCTATGTCCCTTTGTACGCTTAAATCTTTAAAACTACCCAACGGATTTTGATGCGGTTTTTTTTAATAGATAGAGTGATTCAAGAGGAAGGTTTATATGTATAATACATGCATAATATACTGAAGGATAACCCACAATAACCATTTTCCCGTGCGGAGCCGGGGCGGGTCGCTAGTCTTATATATAAAATTCTCGTGTCACAGTTTTCGTTCCCATACTCCTCCGAAACGGCTAGACCGATTCTCATGAAATTTTGTGAGCGTATTCAGTAGGTCTGAGAATCGGCCAACATCTACTTTTCATACCCTTGAGAGCGGGCGGAGCCGCGGGGCGAACAGCTAGTTTTTTTATAAAATCATTAATGTTCTTTTACAGATAAATAAATACACTGGTATTTCTGCTAAGGTTTTCTTTAAACTTGATTAAAATATTGATTAATACTACCAACACCCTCAAACAATACAATTAAATTTAATTATGGTAAAGTCTGAAATTCATACTAAAACCATTTTTAATTCACTCGACTTTCGTCCACTTCAAAAAGAAACATTAAGATTTGAATATATTTAACAGACCATTGTTGAAATCAGACGCAATCGTGAATTGGGTGCTGACACCCTCTTTTTGTTTCGAATGTTTATAGCCCATTTAATATGAAACATGTGAGATCGTCGGTGGCCAAGTAGCTAGGCCCGTTGACTTCCATTCCGAAGTTCGCGGGTTCAAATCTCGGCACGTACCAATGTGCATATGTACGTTTATTCGACGATCTTACGGTGAAGGAAAACATCGTGAGGAAACCTGCACACACCTGCGAAGAAATTCAAAGGTTGTGTGTGAAGTTGACCAACCCGCACTGGGCCAGCGTGGTCGACTAAGGTCTATTCACCCTGGTATCAGGGTAGGCTCGAGCCCCTCGGTGGGAACATATGAGCTGTTAACGTATGTGAGATCGAAGTTTAAATAGGCAGTGTTCATTCTACAGTGTTTGCTCAATGCAGCTGTCGTATTTCTCTAATTTTCACTTTCCGAAACAGGTGATAAAAAGAGCTGTTAGCGGTCTAGTGGGAAAATTTGTATTGAAGGCCTGATGCGATCTTTAGACGTCATGCTGGGACATATCTTGGTTAGCTATGAGAAATTTGGTGTGCAAAATTACATTACTTTGACGTTACAACAGCTTACTTACATATTAACAGTCCACAGGAGGTCTTACCACTCGTAAGCGGGAAGGTATTGCATAATTCTACGTTTTGGGGATTGCAGTCGTAGGCTATGTATATTTACAAGCAAAAAAATATTGGTCTAAATTCTAAGCAGGGGAACCGATGCGGTGGAGGGCAGGACTGGGGGACACGTTATAAAGAACCAGAAGCTTAGAAATACGTAATACATCCTTGGTTAAGCGATATTTCAGTGAAAAATATGTTGAGAGGGATGTATTGTGATTTTAATTTAATTTCAACTCGACTCGGTATTGTTTTTATAAACTGTTTTTATCAACCTCAAAAAGCAGACCATTGTTGAAATCAGACGCAATCGTGTTTAAACATTTGTTGCAACAATTTGTCGATCGCTCTAAAGACTTAGCATCTAAAGTCCCCAATACGAGTTCGACCCTACTCTGGTATGATAGGGTCAACACTACACAGGTCCAATGGTCCAATGCTAGTTGCGTTTAATGTGTAGAGTCACCGTTAAGGTGATTTGATTTCATTCATCGCCCGTGACTTTCGCCGTTACGGCGCTGATCGACGGTTGAGGATCAGTCGTACAAGGACTTGTATGATGGCAGCGTGCTACTGGAACCTTGCAGAGGAGCCGCCACGCTCGGCTGCCGACGTCACGGGCTGCTGGCTCCCCCCCCTCATGCTCCACGCCTTCGGGAATCTTCGGCTAACATCGGGAACCCTCGCTCGAGTTCGGCAGCCGTCGTCACCGCGGTGACTCAACTAATTACAAGATCTATGGGTGTAATGATATCATGTTTTGTTGTAATTGGCTGGTATTCGTGTATGATTGTTCGTTTAACTATCGGTTTGTTTTCTGGTTATGTTGTTGGGAGTTGGTTAGATTAATTCTTCCCTTTGGATTAGATTAATCTCGAACTTAACCTATTGATGCCTGCTTTGTTTTGGGATGATATCTAAAATAATTGGTGAATGACCTATAATAGTACTTTTTTCTTCACGTTTTTTTTCAGTATCAACTCAGTAGACCTAGGTCCGAAGCTCCCTCGAGCCGCCCCTAGTCAGTCGCGTACATGACTGCTTTGGGGTAGAGTCTTCCGCTCCCCCGCAAGTCCGGTGAAGCTTGATCCGTCGTACTTTTTCAAATCAAGCATAGGTCAATTAAAAAAAAACTTTGGAAATGAGTTAAATATTACGAAGCGTAGTGCAAAAACTAAATTGCATAATATTTTTTGAGCAAGTTGAGATTATTTTGTGAATTTAATTTTTGGCATCATTATGTGGGTACCCCTACAATTTTATTTATTTATTTAGAACTAGCGGCCCGATAGGTGCTTCGCTACGTATAAAGTGAAATAAAATTTTGTGCAAACTTCACATAAACCATATTCTACTAAATAGTCCGAACAAAGCCTAAACATTTGGTTTGGATAGGTGAGGCCGTTCTTGTGTTATAAAATTACAACGAAAAGTGGCATTGATTTTTATACAATATTGATGAATTCGGTTTTCTGTATGAGGTACACGAGGTTTTTTTAAATTTGACTCGGTGTGTTCGCGTCTAGTCTATTTGGATTTATGTCATTACAAGTTAAGGTTAGTTTTTGGATTTAATTAAGACATTAAAATGTATGCGACCAGAGAGGTGGGAAAGCCGCTTCGCGAAGCGGCTCTCCCACCTCTCTGTATGCGACGGATATGATAAATTGTACCACGGATACTAAATCGCTACACGACTCGAATTGACCTAATAGAATACTGACATTGAAGACGTAACCATTGAAATTCTACATAATTATTATACATATTCTACATAATTAATATAAAATATACATATTATCATGAAGGAAGAAAAAATTTTACGCGCCCAAATGGAGTAGTAATCAAAACGTACTATGGGTGCCGGCTATGAGACAATTTTGCAACTCACACACACATTCACACTTTTCTTTCAAATACTCGTACATGGACAACATCACTGTCATAAAATATCAGAAATAAAATAAATAACATGAAATGGTCAATTGTGCGGTGAAATTGTGCCGAAACCATACCGCAAGCAAAACTACAAAGCTTGCTGGTATCACATTTTTCTGGTGAGTAGTAAACCGCTTGGTTTTTACATTTTTCGTGGTCAAGTTTTTAGCAGAAAATTGTTGTTGATTTTTAGTGATGTGAAGTAGTCGATAAAAAATAATATAAAATCGAGTCATCAGCTAATTACTTTTTTATTTCATTTATTTATCGCAGTTTTCCAAAAGATCTGGCGCAAAAACGTAAATGGGTGCCAACATGCGGGAGAGACAAAGATTGGATTCCAACCAAATATAGCAGAGTCTGCTCAGCTCATTTTAATAACAGTAATTACGAATTAACTGAAGCCGGCAGAAAAAGACTTCATAAAGATGCCATTCCAACCGAAAACCTATATCACAAGGTAAATGTAAAAGTAGTTTTTTCCATCCTTTTTACACTGAGATACATTTCAAATCTGTTGGTCGATATTATTAGATTTTTGTTTTTTGGGGGGACGTTTTGACACATCGTCCTTTACGAGAAAAATAGGTGGTCAAGTTTTTTTACACGTAATGTAAATATGTTATACAATAATGTAAATAGTTAAAAATATAAATTAAAAATATTGTTTTAAAATTTGTAATGTATTTTTATTTGTTTATGTTTAATCTGACGCGGTCCTTGCAATTTTATATCTAATTCCGATAAGTGATAGATTTCATCCTCACTACCTGGATGTGTGATCTCGAACTAACGTACGTGGATAACGCTTTTACTGCTCACGTGCAAGGTGTGGAATGATCTCCCTCTCGAGGTGTTTCCTTTGCACAACAATTTGGGGTCCTTCAAAAGACAAGTCTACAGACATCTCAAAGGCCTGCACCGTGTCTGCTACCCTAAGTTGCAGATGTCCTGGACGACAGTGACCACTTACCATCAGATGTGTATGTGTGATCAATAGCCATGGTGATAAAATTTGTGATGGTCATAAGATGTATGTGTACAATAGCCATGGTGATAAAATTTAAGTAAATAATCGATAAATATACGTTACGCTTCATACCACATCACATCACTATTTTCAAATTCAGCAACCATGAAGTTTTTTGTTTTTTACATGCCAAATAAAGACAAATAAATGTCATACTTTATTGATATTTTGTTTTTAATTGGGCATGTCATAACATGAATGTCTCTATCCTTTTCTAACTTAACGTATTCAAAGATGTGTGATAGAGTTAAAAGATAAACCCCGTCTCCCGCTTCCACCTACCCTCCCACCCCTCTGAGCGGCCGCATTGGTTTCGATACAAAATAGGCATGATTACTACTCCATATGGGCGTGGATTTTTTTTTTCCTTCATGCATATTATATATAAATAAAATAAAACCTATTTAAATAAATAAACAAAATAAACGATTACTGTATACCAGTTAGTTGGTAACATAGAGGTAGATTTTTTTTACATACTGCTCCCTATTTATATTTTAGGGTTCTAGCTTGCCATCATCATGATTGGCCACAGTATCTTTCGAAGATGTTTGTTTGCTGCAGCTCTTATGGGCTTACGGGCTAGTATGACTGATGACTGGGACATAGCATACGGTCAAGTGCAGGGTAAGCTAATTAATTATATTATTTACTCGACACATTCGACTTTGCACTCTCTCTTTGAATAAGAACTCATTGGCCAATAACAACGGTGCAAATTCCAAAGTTCAGCTTACCATGCTCCGTTAGTAGTACCTCTGCCTTCGAATCAAAGGGTCGCGGGTTCGAATCCCGCCCAGGGCAAACATTCGTGTGATGAGCACTTGTGTTTTTATTGGTCTGGATGTTGTATATTTATATACGTATATCTATATCAGCTGTCTGACACCCATAGTACAGGCTCTGCCAAGTTTGGGGTCAGATGACCGTGTGTGAGATGTACCCACATATTTATTTATATTCCTCATTGCAGTTTTCTACGTGTAATGTATAGGTATAATACATGCGATGAGTTTCACATACATGAGCTCATCACATGTGTGTGTGATTGGGTCAAATGTATACAGGGTGTTCTAAAAGGACTTACTCAGTCGACTAAAAACTTATTAATTCCTCAAAGGAACTTCTCTGGGATATCTTTTATTGCCTTGTATGACATTCACAGGTAAAACTGAGGTGGTGGAATGATTTTAAGCTAAGAACCAGTAGAAAAAAGTTAGAGACGACAAAGAAATGATGTTAGGGATGATAAATCATCTAAATACATCCGTGCCTCTCGTTCTTTGCGTGGTCAATATTCGTTTAGGTACGATCAAGGGCTGGTCAAGCTAGACACATGCCACGCGAGTCTCTCTCCTATTCAACAGGAGTGTACAAATACAGAAGAGTTCAGCTAGATAGGACAGCTCATATACAACCCCACCGAGGGGCCCGAGCTTAACCTGAAATCAGACTGAAGAAGCCTTAATCGACTATGCTGGTCCGGTTGGTAAACTTAACACAACTTTTGAATTACTTTGCAAATATAAGCCGGTTTCCACATATTTTTTCTTTCACAGTAACAGCGTCGATTGACTAAAACGTGTCGCACCTGCGGCCCACCAGGACCGTGGCGAGCAGTCAGGAGCGGCTTAAAACTGAAGGTTTCCCTAAGCACTAGTAATAAAATACACGAGGAACTGACCGGCACTAGTTTATTAACATTGATTTGGAAACGGAACAGGTATAAACTCGGCAGTATAAAGCAGTTTATACTTTACAAAATTACACACAGAAATACGGCCATCAAGGCCGGAAGTCGAAGGAAAAACTGAAGAAAAATGGACGAGGATGACGTATGAATGAAGCAAGGAATTCCAAAATTGAATGATTGAATGTTTGAATTTAGACGAGAAAGAAATGGAAAATAATATGGAAATGAGGTTGCAAAGCACCTCGTTACTGACGTACATATGAATTCGAAAATCGAAATCACAATGGTATGTGCCGAGGCTGGAATCCGCAAACTTCTGAGTGGAAGTTAAGGGCCCTAACCAACGAAGCTCAGCGCTCTTGGACTTAGTAAGTAATAAATAAATCTATGAGTACATTGTAGAGTCAGCCGGGCGAGACGAAGTATTGACATTGTTTTAGACGGGATCCTATTTGAATAGTTTTGGGAGGAATGCAATGGGCTCGAGCCGCGTGACTTTTGTATTGTCTTCCGAGGTCAGTGTGTGTAGGAATTTACATCGTAAGCGTTGTGGGACTTTAGTCAACAATGAAAATATTTTGTTCCCTTAGATTGGACCAACTCGACTCTTCCTGTGGGTGTTGTACAAAGCAACTAAATGTCCATACACATAAAATAGGCAACAGCGGTCATATCAAAAACTGCAATCCCTTACCCGCCTGCAAAGCGTGGGAATTATGGAAACGCCTCCCTTCTTAAATCCCGCATTATTACTTATATTTTCCCGTAGGAACGAGCTGTATTTTCGCTGCAAAACGTTCATACAAACCTCTTCCCGACAATAATGAATACAACCAAAAATAATCATCCAATTAGGAAAGCCGTTCTAAAGTCATGAACGTCCATTACACCCCAAACATAAATGTTTTCTCTAAGGTCCATGCGTTTCTTCATTTAAATTTTGTCTATGTGGAATGCAAAGACAGATATTTTTATATAAACCTCCACGTGTTCACAATCTCAGGTGCTCTCAACATTTCCTAGAACTAAAGCAATAATAAAAAGATAATTTAAAAAATATATAAAACCGCCTTCAACGTCCTAACCTACACTAAAAAGTTACAAATAAAATATAAATCTAGCTGAAAGCATATCAATTTAATATGGCTATTAATATTCCTTATTTACTTACATAAATTGTAACATCATATAAACATGTGTAGACATTGTTATACAATTTATCTTTTTATTTTACCCTTTTTAGTGGAAATTTACCATGACAAGTTAGGTACTCACAAAACTTTAATTTGTTTTGTTTAGTACATAATTAAATGCAGATTTTCTCACTATGTTTCCTTTACAGTCTTACGTTTGATTATTAAATTCTAAAACATTGCTATACTTACTTGATTAGACTTTAACCTAAGTTTTCCGAATGGCGAACAACTGACCAAACCACTACGATACCGACGACGCTCGCCGGTTTAGTCCACGGAAAAATTCTTAAGTTGTTATCTTGGGGTTTTCAAATCTTTAATCTATGACTAGTTTACAGAATATATGAACCAAAACCGCATATTTCTTGTTATTTCAATTATAACAAAAGCAACGCAATGAGTGTGATGTTGTTTATTGAAGAGTTTTCGTTTTAGTCATGAAGGAAGAAAAAATTTTACGCAGGTATTAAGCAACACTTCTGATAGTATACTGCTTAGTTGACGGATCAGGGATCGCAGTTGTTGCTATTGACTACCCCGGTAATAAGGTATGAAGGACGCCGCCTTGTGGTTCCCGGCGACTTACTAAAAACAATTGCGCCTCGCTAGCGTAAGGGTTGTGGGTTGTGATAATAAACAACCTAACATCCATCCATCCGTCCACTGCGCGTTTGCTTGCTTGCTTATATTTAAATAAAATAGACGAATGTATAGTTCCCGGCGCGTAGCCTACAACCACTGTGAACCCCATCTCAATTGCCAAGCAGTGATGGAAACAAACAGCCTGAAACAGTCCCGCTGCTGGACTAAGGTTCCTTCAGGAGGCTTTTTGAAAAATCTTTACGGTTGGCAGGCGGGTTGTTGTTAGTTGTCCATTCTCACAGTAAGACACCCACTAGAAGACTTTGGTTGATGCTTATTTAAGCGGCTATAAATAATAACTAATTAAATAAACAATTCAATACAAAATATACGCAATAAATAATACTAAAGTTAAAAATGCTAAATAACACACTTGATTTTATTATGTTACACTCTAACTTTTGTATCGAATGGTAGAAGCTTTCAGGTTTCCCACCAAATTATGAAAAAAAAGAACTCTACATTACTGGCACGGTTTTGACTGTATTTTTATTTGTCTGTCCCCATGCCTCTCTAGGTAGTTCGCTGCTCTCTAGGAAATAAAAGATATACATAATATATGCATGGAAAAGCAAAAAGACAAAATACTAAATGCCCAAAGAAGTAAGCAATTCCCAATATTATTGCAAGTTGCAAGTTGATCACCATTGTATACGAGAAGTTCGATAAATAAATCCAGTAGCCATGTAAAATAATCGATAAATATACGTTACGCTTCATACCACATCACATCACTATTTTCAAATTCAGTAACCATTAAGTTTCTTGTTTTTTACATGCCAAATAAAGACAAATAAATGTCATACTTTATTGATATTTTGTTTTTAGTTGGGCATGTCATAACATGAATGTCTCTATCTTTTTCTAACGTACCGTATTCAAAGATGTGTGATAGAGACTGATAGAGTTAAAGACAAACACCGTCTCCCGCTTCCCCCTACCCTCCCACCCCTCTGTGCGGCCGCATTGGTTTCGATACAAAATAGGCATGACATGGCATACTCCATCTGAGCGCGTAATATTTGTCTTCCTTCATGGTTTTAGTCTTCTACTCCGCCATGAGATATAATCCAAAGGATAGTGGGCAAAAATGTATGTGCGGCACACCCACTTCCGCCACAGATTCGACTACTTTAGTTTGAAAGGTATCATGTTCATATTTCTTTGTGCCAATGCGCATCAAATTCTGCCCCGAGGTTCTCTATTTATTTGAAGTTAGAACAAGCACAACTACAAACATATTTTGTTTATTGTTACTTTACAAGAAATAAAACAAACATTTTATAATTATTATTCGTCAAAGAGCGTCGATGGCCTAGTGGCTAGGGTCAGCCCCAGTTCGATCCCCGCCACGTACCAATGTATTTTCGAATTTCGAATTTAAATGTACGTTTATTCGACGCTCTTATAGTGAAGGGAGACATCGTGATGAAACCTGTACACACCTCGAACGAATTCATTTTTTTATTATTATTATCTATAATAACTGAGTCTAAGAAAAGAGCCGGTCGGTGGATGATGTCTTGCCAGCCTCAAAAACCATAATATAATGAACATGACATGGGCGCAGCAACCCAAAGTCCGGTTGCCTATTTTGCGCTAGGGGTAAGGCCTTATCGTGGGCGCATTCCAAATCAGACTCAGCGCTGTCAGCGACCAGAAACGCCAAAAAAAAAAGGATAGCTGACAATGATGTCGGTGACGGTGTCGACGCGACGATGATGGTGGGGGAGTGCGAGGGATTTTATGGTCGCCCAGCCTTTTCTCCATTATATATAATTAAGATTCACATTATTAGAGTTATTAATAATTACAAAAAAAACGGTAACTAGCGAGTAAAAATATTTTATTTATTAGGTATGTATACATATAGTTTAATGTGATGATCTGTCGGAGTGTCCGGTGAAGCTTGATTAGTTGTAATCTATTCGACACAAGCATAGGTCAATTTAAAAAAAAATCTGTCGGATATTTTACCATGGCGTTATAATAAAAAATGTTCATTTTTAGAAGGTGTTTTCAGTTATAATTAGTATATGACTGGCGGAGCTGGGTGTATCTTGCCCACCATCCTTTATATGAAAGCATTTTGAGTACAACTTCTATCTATAAAACGAAAAATTATTGAAATCGATTGATAAGAAGCCGAGATATTGCCAAAATAATTTACCGATCGGGTATAACGGCATCGTCAATTGAGGAGTTATTTCCTCATATCTTCAAATTTAATCATCCGATCTTAGTGAAATTTTTATGGGACCACCCTGCAAGTAAACCTGGTCGATTAAAAAAAGAATTTTGAAAATCGGTTCACAATTGGCGGAGATATCTTATAACAAACACACAAAAAAAAAAAAAAAAAAAAAAAAAACATACGCGTCGAATTGAGAACCTCCTCCTTTTTTGAAGTCGGTTAAAAACAAACAGAGATCTGCTTTCGCTATCTGCATCGATGTTATGAATCCGATTATCTTAATGTTCCATTAGGCAACGTGTTATGACTATTGGATAGTCTTTAAAGAAATACAGCAAGTCATCTTTTGTTATATTTTATAAACAAACCCACACATGTGTGTGACCCGGCTTAGAATAAAACCATCTTTACTCTTGTTAGGCGACACCTAAGCTAGGGCATAGGCAAAAATGTTGAACCAAGTAGCCATCTTTATCATGTTTTCTTGCAAATAATAAAATTATCGTTATCATCAACAACTACGACGAACAGTCCTATACATACTTATAGCACTTTCGATTATGGCAACTCCAAGGGTTTAGTCAAGCGGACTGTTACCAGCTCACAAAACACAAAACATTCGAGTGGTGAGTACTAAGATTGCCTTGTCTGGATGTTGTTTATAAATATCGTCATCTTCTTCTTCTTATCGAGTGGATTTCGAGGTAAACCTACCTCAGAAACCCTGGTGTCGGAATTGTTGAGCCGCCTTAGGCTTCCGACATGGCTCCTATAACGACTACATCCGTAGATAGTAGCCGGGACCAACGGCTTTACGTGCCTTCCGAAGCACGGAATCATCTTTCTTTTCGGACAATCAGGTGATTCGGCCTGCAATGTCCTAACCAAACTGGGGAAAGTCTCACAAAGTGATATTTGTTCGATGGATCCCCACCGGGATTCGAACCCGGAACCTCCGTAACGTCATTAACGTCATTATTAGAACGTAATATCGTCATTATTTCAGCCCAAAGACGTCCACTGCTTGACAATGACCTCCCCCAAAGATCTCCACGACGATCGGCCCTGCGCTAGCTAGCCGCATCCAGCGGGTTCCTGCAACCCTCACCAGATGATGTAAGTAAGGTATATTATCAGCTGTCTCAACCAATCTATAAGAGATGTCACTATATGTTTGTTGTGTGGTGTAATGTTATACCCGTTTACCGGTGAATATTGCGTACAGCAATTAAGATTAAGTATATGAGCATGTGTCGTTCGTGTGGAAACCAGGCCATGTAGCATCGGAATCGCACTACTGCGGGCGCGCTGTGTTATATTATTTAGATGGATATCGGTATAGCTGGCTACGTACGAGTATTGGTAATTAACTGACTAAAGCAGCCTCTAATTACAGTACACTTCAGGCCTAAGGCACAGAAGTATACAACAGTACTTCCCATTAAAGCCTAAGGCCTATCCTATCAAAGGGGCGGCGGTCTTATTTCCAAAGTAGCAATTTCTACCAAGCACCGCAGTCAACAACAGGCCCTGTCGCAGTCTTGTTTCTCATGGAGACAAGAACGAGACATTTGTAAGAAAAAAAAAGTATTTAAGTAAGCATTCTGAAATCCTTTTTTTGAAGAAAGCAAGTTTTGAAACTGACTCATTCTTTGTATACTTATTCATTCTCTTAAAGACCGCAATTGATATTTTTCCGGAAAAGACAATCCTCGAAATTGGAACCAATACAAAAAAATTGGCTCTACACGCTCATAAAAAACCAAAAGCGCGTTAAATCCGCTGAGTTTGTGGCCGAGTTACATAAAGCAAACGTAATATCTATTAACCGTTTAGCCAGATGGATCAACTGCAATGAAATAGTCGATTTCTATCAGCAATTAGCCAGTGTTTACTAAACCGAGTCAAATGCAGGCCAGTGGGCCGCGGTCGCTAGGTGTCGCTAGTTTTATTAAATTGATCCGACCATGGGAAAAATACGCCACATTCCACGCGCCGGCACACGGTTACTCGTGCTCGCATTATTGAGAGCCGAGTGTACCGTGTTAATGAGTAAGTTAAAAATGGGATAAACATAAACCAGCTATGAAAATAATCATTTTTAAAACGGGATAAGGACGGGTAATTCTTCTTTTTTTTTCAGTCATATCTTGAAAAATAATAGTTTGCACTATATCTTTGATAGGTAGAGTAGATAGCAGCCAACATGTTTGTTTTCACACGAATAGTTTTGGGTATTATCAATTTAAAAATTTGTGCTATGAAACTCGTATTGCAATTATTATTTTCGACTTTGGCTTACAATGATTTCCATTAATTTAATAGTGAGTTATTTTTAAACTGCCCTTAAAAGGAACCCCGAAAAATATTACGTACGTCATACCCATACGTCAATGGTGCTGCTTGGGGGGACTGGTCTACTCTAGTCGATTGCTGGTTGTTTTATTGGTTTTATAGTTTAGTCTTTTCTACTTTGACAGGTTGCCTTCCTCTAATTGCATATTTTTGTTTGCGCTCTTTGTTATATATTAATCAAATTGTATAAAATAATAATTTTGTAAATATTCTGAAAAGATGCAACGCCTGTGAAGTTTCTTCCGGCGAGTTCTTCTCCACAGAAGACAGCCAAATTGTGAACTCGCTTCAACGTCGAAAAGTGATTTGTAAAATCTTACTTCGAATAAAAACATATTTTATTTCATTTCATATTGTTTTCCGGCTATATCCTGTACTGAATAAATCAATTTGTTTTTCTTTTGTGTCATATGAATGTAAATATTACATGATGGGTAAAGCAGTAAAATTATCTTTTTTTCTGTTCCATTTATCTTTTTTAAGTAATGTATCTATTCTATCTACGCCTTATATGTTTTGTAATAGCTTCCTAGAACAAGTCCCCGATCTGTGACCTGCTGTGTAACTTTTTGCTATCAGCTGTACAGTTTTTTTTTCTATCCATTCGGGGAAAGGCATCGCGCGCTCACGCCATCATATCAAAATACAATATCGTGTCAATAAAAACGCTTATTGATCACGCAGTAGTTTATTTAAAACAGAATTCGCAATCAATACTCTTATCTTCAGAACTTTGTCAATTTAATCATTCGAGATTATCCCAAAAAAAAAACAAGTATTTTATAGTTCACTTGATCTACCAGATGGCGCTATAATAGCATTTTATTTACATATTTTTATTTTTTATTTTTTTTCCTTAGGCAGGAATATAAACATGTTCGTTCATCCATTCAAAATCAACTGAATTATCAAAAGCCACGTGGATTTTACAACGTTTTCATAGCATAGTCTAATCAGAAAAAGTCTTGTTCGACATTAAGTATTGTAAGTGAATGGCGTTAAAATTGATTTCTTTATTAACATGCGGTAAAATATTGCGTGCCTGACCTGAAAAAGACAGGACATTTTAGTAGTTTCGTATAAGTTTGAGTTTAATTAGATTTGAGTGTCAGAAGATAGGAATGTTTACTCAAGAGCGACATTTCTGATCACTAGATTGGCTAATTTAGAAAAACAAAATTAACTGGTGTAAGTATACGCCATCACTTCAAAAGGGGTGTACCAAATGTGCAAATTTTTTCTTTTTTGTTACCTATTGCCAGGAAAATGTTTGTACGATCGTAGAAATTCGAAAATGGGTTAGAGGGTTATTTTTTATTTCTACAAAATTCCATAGAAACTGAAATAGTTTTCATTTGTCTGATTTATCAATATAATCGGAATTTTGCCCAATTCATTTAGTAAGTACCCATCAATAATAAAGAAGTTCGAGGTAACGTTACATGCTTTGGTATGCGCATACATCGATGCACTAAAATATTTGACACACCGCGGTTCCGCCCGCGTAAACATTTTTCCCGCGGTAAAAGGTAGCCTAAGTTACTCCCCAAGATCTAATCTATCTTAAAACCAAGTTCCATTAAAATCAGTTCAGTAGGTAGGTAGTTCTTTCCTCTTTATAATATGTATTAGTGTAGATAATCCTGCGCAATGGCCCGTTTCAGGATAATTTTCATCAACAGGTTCTTTCATAATTCATAGACTTCTAAACAAGATGTGTAAGTGCTGCTAAAGTCAACCGTATGTAATGGAAATTTTACATAATAATGTCTTCTTCAGTGCACTGGTTTAATAACATCGGCACTTTTAGTTATAACATAGGGCATTCTTTATGACAGAATCTAAACATTAAGTAAAAAGGTGTACAGCTTTAAAACATTTATTTAACTCTGTATACAATTTTTCATTATGTGAATAAGATACATCAGCATTCTATTATATTAATATGACGTAAGTATACCATGTAGATACTGGCTTGGAAATGGACTAAACAAACACTTCTTATGAGTCTTTCCGGAACCTGTTGCTAAGAGTTAAATGGATTATACCAACCTCTCCCGGTCAAGGGTCCTTAATAGATTTCATATTTGTCGATAAGACAGTGGTGCCAAGCCCAACAAGCGATACATTCTAGTATCTGTTGGTGTAAAACTACCAAGCCGCATTCGACACTTAAATTTAAGTAAATGTCTTCGTATGGCAACAAAAAAGAAAGAAATGGATCAATCGATTGCAGTCAATAATTAATGACAGTTAAAATTAGAGCACAACAGCTGTCAAATCAGATAAGCCGAAGGTAAGAATGTTCCATCACTCCCGCGTCTAATATTGAATGTTTTCTTCCTAAGCTGGTTGACTGGAAGAAATTGCTCTAAGCAATAAGGCTGCCTGTTGCCTAACGCTTTAGTTTGTAAGTTATTATAATTGTACATTTCCTATTTGCGTGCAATAAACATTTTTGTATTGTATTGTATTGTATTGAATGTTATAAGTACTACCGTATCCTTGGTCGGAGTATTTTGCATGAACCCTAAACTTGTGCAATGGACGCCGACAGTCCCTCGTCCATTTTTGTTTTTAAAAGCTTAATAAAGTAACGAATAACTAACTAGTAACATCAAATTTAAGTAACAACGTTATTACTGAAATCAGCCCCACTATCACCAACTAAACACAAAAAAAATTCGGCAAAAATAATCGCCGATGGTCGCAAATGTTTTCGTCCAGCGATCCGCCCCAGGCACGGCGGTGTTGACAAAATATTGATAGGCCATTGTTCGGCGCGCCGACCGGCGATAACCGACTCTTACTCGTACATTGCATTGCTTTTGTATTAAATGCTATTGAATGAGACACTTGCATCGATTAGCAACACGGAAAAGAACTGTATGGGAGCATTATGTATCTACTTTTGTAATATGCTGCATGTGAAATAAAATGAGCCTGAAAGATAGCGTAAATAACTTGAATACGCATACTAAACTAAACTTGTAAGAAAACCTGAAAACGTTCACAAATTATATTGAAAATTGCAGTCCCTTGATCGACGGGATATTGACCGTGGTACTTGTCTGTTTCAGCACAGAATACTAAATAGAAGTGGGCGCAGCTTTCCAGCCTCTATTATTTTGTGTGAGTGCTGATATGATCACGGGACGTCAGAAGGAACTTATGTCGTCATCAGAAAACAACCGCGAAAGATTTTTTAAAGTATATTTACAGTTTTTTTTTTCAAAAGCGATTAACGTTTGTTGTCGTAGCTTTAGTTATTTTGACCGAATCTGTGTATGCTCGTACTATGATTTGACCTTATATTGTTCACAGAATAAAAATATTAAATTTCATTCAATTTCATGCGTAAAAGTAGTAGCTACAAATGGCTGCAGCAGCTAACACAACCTCTAGTTTTCAAATGTTTAAAAACGTGTTTATAAGATTTTTTTTAACTTTCTTCTTCATTCTTACCCAAAATTGACTAAATTTACTAAGTCTACAAAAAAATTCAATATAAATAAATATAATAGTAAATTGCAGAGCCTGTACTATGGTTGTCAGATAGCTGATATACATATTTATATAGATAAATAAATACATACTTATATAAATATAGAACATCCAGACACAACACAAGTGTTCATCACGCGAGTGTTTGCCCTGGGCGGGATTCGAACCCGTGACCCTGTGCTTCGAAGGCAGACTGGGCAACTGGGCTACGGCGCCGTCATATGTCAACCTCAGGCCCCTAAAATTGTTGAAAATAGCACTAAGACATCAGTTGATCAGGGACGCAATGTGAGGGCTAGCTAGAACATTGTCGCGGAGGAAGGTACCTGTGTACAAATTAATGATTACTAGTTGTAGTTACTAGTGCTTAGGTCTTGCTACATACATAACCTAGATACACAGTGACAACTGCAAGTACTGCAACCAACCATTGCCGTTGTTTTGAAGGACTCCACAACTACATCCTGTGAGCGCTAAGGTGTGTGCGTTCTAATAAGACGTTGCGAAATAGACATAGTACGTGGTACAGAGTTATCATCGTCACCAAACCAGAGATACATATCTATGAGTTTCGACCTTGCCTAGCATCATAGACAATGCTTATAATGATATCTACTGAAACAATACTCGAGATTGTTGTCTGCGAAGGAGAAAAATATGTATCAAGTAAACACGTTTTTATATAAGCTTACAAAATGCACTGAATTGTAAATGACAAATGTTTTGAGATGTTGAACGCAAGTGTAAGACGTTCTACATTGAATGCATTTTTTTCTCTTCAAGTGTATTTTTTTCCTTTACGAGCTCAAACAAGAAAAAAAACATTTACCTGTAACTTGAACTAAATCAAACTTTAAATCAATAAATTACTCATAATATAATTTTGCAACACTTTTATTTTCATTAGGGATGGTCTTAAAATAAACAATGTGGTAGTATTTATGTTATATACTGAAATTTTATGATAGGCACGTATCGTATTTAGCAGGGCGAAAAAGTATTAAAAAACTGGGATGTAATAAAATGAAAATGGGTGCAAAAATAATAGGTTGTTATGAAGTGTCATTTTAAGCTTTATGCTTTTATTATAAAATTGACAAATAGGTATTCAAAAATTTCTGTGATTCTATTTGCAGTGTGAAATTAAATAGAATAAATTAAAAAACAAGGAATTTTGCGGCTTTTTAAAAACCTGTATGATATTTGAAAAATGTACGTACATACTTCTACCACAAAATCACATGAAGATTTATCTTATTATTTTATTTGTTGATAATATCATCCCCCTATACTACAACTAATTATTTTAGTTTTGTTAAGTTGCAGTTTGCCCTTCATTCATTATTCAGTATTCACAGTGTACAGTTACGATGTTATCTTGTGGGAACACTGTTATAGCACTTCACTAGTGCTGAAACCAGCTTCTAAAGAAGTCATTTCATTTGTTTGATCAAAACATCCTGCATTCATGTCACGCATTTAAATAACACTGCTTATATAAGAGGTATCCAAAGTACGTTACACACACATTAACAACTCGTAAATACGTTCCACTAATCCCCACCGAGGGGCTCGAGCCTACCCTGCAATCGACCACCAGTGCGGGTTGGACAACTTCACACTCAACCTGAATTACTTCGCAGGTGTCTGCAGGATCCCTCAGGATGTTTTGAAAAACTCAAAATTCATTTTTTTTAATTATAGGCTCACTAAGAACACTAGGCCCAGCGCACACCAGGAGAGGCGCGGCGAAGATACTGAGAACGTATCAATTAAAACTAAACCTTAAATATTTTGGCATACGGTTGAAAACGGCATGCCAAAATCGAGTAGCGCGGTAGCGCGCGGCGCGTCGAAGCTGCCACGAGAGCCGGCGCGAGACCGCCGTATGTCAAAATATTTAAGGTTTAGTTTTAATTGATACGTTCTCAGTATCTTCGCCGCGCCTCTCCTGGTGTGCGCTGGGCCGGCGTCATTTCTGAAACTCATAAGCTTTTCCTTTACCGTAAGGGCGTAGAATAAACCTACATATATGATTTCGAAAATACAATGGTGCCGAGGCTTGAACCCGCGAACTTCCGATTGGAAGTCAACGACCCTAGCTATTTGCCCACCGACGCTATAATAATCTTATACAGAGTATTTATTATCATTTTAAAACATGTTATTTCTTATTCCTACTTCTAGAATAGAATAGAATATACTTTATTGCACACTAGAAATAATAGAATCAGTAAAGCAGTATTATTACACTACAACTAGTACTATTAGTACTATTAGTAGTCTTGTACTAGTATTATTTATCTCCCTTATGTTCGAAACTTTTAATCTTTGTCTAACTTAAAATCGACGCAAGGGTTTATCTGTAGCATCCGTTTCGTAATACGAGCGCTAGAGTAGAGTACTTATAACTTAATTTTTACCCAAAGTTTCAGGAAACGGAAATACGTAAAAACTGAGCATCAAAATTACAAAAGGCAGTACGGATAAGTGGTAACGGGTGTTGCCGGGTTTCGAACCCGGGACAAAAACGAACGATGACGGGAGTGTCGCGGCGAGCACCAGTTATAAAAATAAGGGTCCCGGTTTCACATAACTCGTCCTTACTTCCGCTTTATTATTACTATGGGAGCGTTTTTTTTTTTAAATTTGGTAATCAGCTTATTGTTTGAGAGATAGAGAGCTTTAATGTGCTTTGATAGTGTGACGCCCGCGGCGCGCCCAGGACTAGGCGCGCCGGCAAGGCGTCGCACGATGAAAAACGACGAAAGCTTTGACGAAAGGTAGAAACACTCAAACACAGGAAAATGAAGCAGGGCAATCCATCTTGGTTATATAAACACAGAATTAATAAACACAGAACTAACTTTATTAAAATAGAGTGATTGGACTTGATTATTGATGAAACTATAATTTTGTTCGGCCGACAAGAAGGAAGAGCAATCCAAAAGTGAATAAAAAATGAATGAAATGGCGGATGATTGTCGACTGAATTCCAAAATTAAATATATTCGAATTTAGACGAAAATGGTAAATGAGATGAGGATGAGGCAACGAGGTGGCATGCAATGCACCTCGTTACAATAGTATTGGGCGATTCCACAATAAAGTTTATTTGCCACGTTGTTACACTAGGGCTTAAGCTCTAAGCACTTTCATTCATGTGTGCTACCATAAGTGACATGACTATGTTTATTTTTTATTATTGTTTTTGCTCTTCTAGAAGCCGCGCCAGTGAACGTTCTACTCTATACTATGTTTATTTTTCGTTTGGCTTTCACAGAAAAACGAACGCTTCCATTTTTGCACTAAGCTCAGGATACGCTAGATTACTTTGCCACTTTTTCACATAAATCAAATTTACTGTGGGCCTTTTATTTAATAATTTGTCAATTGTTATGATATTAGACTATAGTCCTCAAATTCACTGGTTGCTTAGAATAAATTTCTCAGTATTTCAATTGCCGCCGCCGCACATTTTACTGACTTTACTTACTACTATACTTAATCGAATCACTGTGATGCATGTTTCTTGTGTGAAATAAAATATAAAATAGTAGGCATTATGTACAGTATAAGTATATTTAAGTACTAGGCTAAGTTTTTATTAACTTCACCTAGCATATCAATGTAACAGAATCCCAGCTTACTGTACTGCACCTACTAAGCACAGCATAAAGTCATAATAGTTGTTAGTCCCAGTTATTAAGAAAATGGCCGGCAATACTTTGCGTTTTATGTTTCCGAGCGAGGACGAAACCTGTTCCACTAGATTTTCCAGATATCTCTTCCGGTGGTCACAGATCTCGGAGAGGGCCATTAAACGTACGGTGGACAACTTGCCCGCTATTCTCTGTGGACATCTGGCCCGAATCAAAACTAAATAAAGGAAAAAAATGAATGTATGGGGACAGGAAGTAAGGAACTTTATGGTGATTTTCATCGAAGTTAATTTATACATTAAATAATGCCCATATATTGATTTCTGATAGTTATGAAAATAATTTAAAAACGATGTTAGAGTGCTAAATTTAATTTCTTGAGCTTTTTACTAGAAAAACACACGCGAAACCTTTCAACATCGAATTAATGAATATTATGAAGATGGCGCAGTTTACCCGTATTTTTTGACTTGTTAGTGAACTGGTTCACAAAGTTAAAAGATACCAGTAATGTCTGTTCCTTTAACAGAGTCCCTGTAAACAAACCACTCTACATCAGAAGATTTTAGTCGTGACGACTCCCGTCTCATTTGTTGACATTATTTGCGCAGCCGATTGGTCACAAACAGCCTTTCTACCGCAGCAGCCATCCCCATACATATTTTTGTGGCTGCGGCAGCCAGGACACCGCCCTAATTTATTTTTTAAATTTAATTAAAACTCTTTTTAATAGGCTATGATTACACTTAGGATTTGTAAATTATTTTATCTATAGCTTTGTGTAACCGTGCCCAGTTGACCAAAAGTCATCAAGTTTGCCGCCATATGAGACTCGCTCGAGAGAAATGCTATCCATAAAAAACTAGTTTTACCTGTGAGTTAGTTCTTATCTCTTGTATCTATTTATGGATTTCTTAATTATAGTCCACTACCGGTCGAACATCTGTGGCGCAATGGTTAAGGCTGTTCCTTTAGAGCAGAAGGCATTGGTTCTTTGCTTGTCACACATCAATTATTTTTTCATTTCAGGTAATTTTTGGATTTTGTTTGGCTCCCAGTTATAGAAAAATTTCTTTATGTATGTTTGTATCGCTGCAATCATGGCAAACATAAGCAGTATGTAAGCTCTACCGGGATTAGGTCGAACCCGGAACCTCCGCGATTTAAGCGTGTAGGTATTTTACTACTGGGCCACGGCTGTACTAGACCTAGGATATGTGATGTGTTTTTAATGTTCGATTTAAAGTAGGTAAGTATGTAAATATTTGACAATCTCATAGTGATTGTAAATATCGTAAGGAAAACTGCACACCTTGTATAGTATGTATTTGAATGTTTTGTGTGAAATCGACTGCGGGGTTGATTATGGCTTGTTTTGTACTCTAGCCAGTTTGAGCTTATTCTTTAAAAACAAATTATGAAATTAAAAACATTGAAGGTTAATAAGTGTTTATTATTATCTTAAGGATTAAAGATATGGAGGATTTCTATGACCAAAAGTGGATGTTTAAGTGATGATGAAGATGCATACTAATAAGCACACGTCTTTATATTGACAGTATACTTCGAACTGGAGTTCTTAGAAATCATTGGTGATGTTTTTTCCTTAAATGATTGTTGACGTCACCAAGTTCACTATAAAATTATTCTAACTAGCATAATTATCATATTATACTATGACTTTTGTCTAGTATTTTATATAATAAATTGATGTATTTATTTGAATTTATTGATAGGCATTGTTTTTACAAATGCGTTATTTTTTATTCGACCTTTTTTTATGGATAGAATTTTGTACTGCCTCCTAAAGGGAACGTAAGTTCAACGTGAAGAAGCTCAAAAATAAATTTTATTATTATAATGGTACCTATTACTATTATTAATTTTACAAATTACAAAATCCACCCTGTATATTATATAAAAATCAATTGATGTCTCTTAGTCACGCTAAAACTAGAGAACGGCTGGGCCGATAAAGCTGAAATTGGTTTTGGATTTTTTGCCGTAGTAAAAGGTAGGTTTAAACGGTCAGAAAATATAGAAAATTTCTTATTCCCGAGGGAAAATTTGCGGGCGCAGCTGCGGGGCGGTTAGCGAGTAAGGAGAAAAAGGAGAGAGGATAAAGATAAAAAATATTTTCGCTTAGCATATAAAGAGACGACTTCTCTTAAATCCAACATTATAAAATTATTTATAGCAACAAACAATTACTTAAATTCCCAAACACTTACACCACAATAATACTCAGAAAGAATATTAAAAATAATAGCGAAAATAGTCCTGTTCCTATTTAGAGATGACCTATAACCGTTGTAACACAACAAACCGCAACCGTATGTTTGTAACCGTTGCGGTTTATGGTCAACCCACACTGCTTCTTTTGTAAAATATTAATAACCGAACAGCCACGATCAAGCTAATTATTTCGCACCATTTTTTTTCTCGCTTTCTTCAGAGAACTTATTTTACTGTATCTGGTCAAATCTCTAGAATTAGGTACCTACTGACAAAATTAATGTAATGTACTCTATGTATAAGTCAATTAACACTAACATGTATAAGTTATTTTGTGGTTCGAAATAAATATTCTTGATTTTGGCTTGAATTACCAGGAGGTAAAAGGTATAAAGGATTATACCTACTCGTATGACCGATTTTAATACGAACTTTTCTGCCTTTTGGCCTTCCTTTTCTTCCTATTTTACGTTTAAGTATTCGCAGAATCGTTGACAAAATAAGCTTATTCATAAAATTACACTAAATATAGATATAGATTCATTCTTTATCGATATTTCTGTGATTATAAGTAACCTACGAGTATTTATGAGTATCAACATTGTCCAGGTTTATCAAAATCCATCCATCCATCCTCATCAGCGTTCATGTTTTGCGAGTAGGATGTATGTACTCGTAGTTGTTCGTATTGTACTCAACGCGGTTGGTGTGCTCTAGTGTGGTGGGACCTTTAGTTCACCGCGTTGTCACAGCGCGCTAAATGTAGCGCCAGGCGTCATTTATGGACGAGTAAAGTAATTTGAAATTATTATGTATAGCACTGACCAGTAACCATGACTTTTGAAGAGCAACTTTACATTTTAGTCTGTTACTTCTTTTTCTTATAAAAAATATTAGTAGGTACGTTATTTTTTTGGCGTTTTATAAACACAGAAACTATCCCGATGAACTAAAATTTTATGATAATATGATTTTCTAGCGGTAAAACGCCTATATATTCCTGTATCTGTCTAGTTTTTTTTTAAATTATTATGAAATTTATCTGGTTGTTTATCCGCAACATAGTGGTAGTGCTCAAAAAACTGAACAACTTTCCTTAAGTAACATAGGTTAAAATCTCAATAATAATATTCAACTTTTCATTTCTTTAGACTTCAGTTTGAACAAGTTGAATTTTAATTTGCAATTGCAATGTCATTTAATCGAGCAAAATAATGTTGATTCTTACTCCAACTCTAAACTTTTCTTGCACGGAGCAAAGAAAACGTGGGGAGTCTTTAGTGACCCTCACTCGGATTGTACGAGTATGTACGGAGTAGTCAATCTATGGCCCACTTGGTGTCCTGTCCTGCCTGTCCTGTCACCTGTTCTCAGCAGGACCTGATGTACGCCACGGACGGTGCAGTACAGATGGCTAGATTCCGAGCCGCAAACATATCATTTGGTTTGTGATCGACTCGCAAAGAAGAACTTATTTATTTAATTCCAAATCCACCGTTAGAACTTGCTACGAGTCTGGTGAAGTTATATCTTTTGAATGAACTAATAATACCCCTAAATTGTTCTCTAGTGGGATCAAACACTTGTGAAGCCGAGGAGGGATCGTTGGAGTACTATCGTGTTAATTGTTCAATGAAGTCAGTCCTATTAACGCACCACAGACTATCTTTCAACCCGATTCTGAACAAAACTGTTTTGCATTTTTTTACGATTCCACAATCCGCAGTCAACATCAATATAGATCACATTATATTAGATACATTTTCAATGTTAATGTACAAAGTACACACTGTCTATCTATTTTTATTTAAAAAAGAAAACAATCTCCAATCAAGTAAAAATATTTGACATGATTTGATTTGATTTATAGTTAATAGCGAGGTATTTTGTCAGTCTACCACGATTACAATTAGGTTTATGGACTTTTTTGTCGCAAATATTTTTATTATTGTCGTGATAAATATTTTTTACATAGATACTCATATTTGAAAAAGTCTCTCATAAGTAAATTTTTTTTTTCTTTTTAATAAGTAAATTTCTCTTTCTTTAATCCAACATAATCATAGGTACTTGTAAAACGTCAAAATTTCCTTATTACAGTAGCAGTATGTATGTTATGTATGTATGTTATAAATAAAGCATTATTGGATCATAACCCGTTTCTTAGATTTCTTAATGGAATGGAAAGAATTATGTATATTTTTTAGTTTTGGCGTTCGTATAGAATCGAGGCCCTCGTTTATATACATACTCGTACGAGTAGAGTGTGCAAGTGTGCGAGTTTGGTTCAACATCTGTGTGCGCGATCTCTGAGATACAGATTATTTGATCCAAAGGACCTGCTCTACAAAAAACGTCTGCAGTAATATAATATTTTTCTGAGTTCGTACCTGTTGCGGTTTTTAAATATAGCAAAAATAAGAGCGTAAAAATGAAATAAAAAAGCATTTATCCCTACTAATATTATAATTGCGAAAGTAACTCTGTCTGTCCATCTGTTTGTTACGCATTCACGCTAACATTTTTATGAAACTTTGTACAGAGATAGAAGAATAAACTTTGAGAAAGGACTTAGGTTACATATCATAGGAAAGGTAAAATAAATTACAGGTACAAATCAATAGGTACATAATATGTATTCAAACATATCCCAATCCAGTAAATAATTTGTAAAAAATAACCACGTAATTTATCCAAATATAGCCGTAAAAGTAAAATAAATATATCGACGTATGTAAGTACTAAGTACCAGGATATAAGCTAATTTTAGAAAATTTAAGGAAATTTGCAAGCAATGGAACTATAGCGGCTCGGTTAGCAGAACAATAGTTTTCAAAAAAGAGTCGTTTTTCCAAACAAAATTTACAATATACTAATATGTATTTGATTTATTTGTGAACACATTAGTTAACGTTAGGTATTGTAAAATATAGAGCTTCATCTCTATGCTCAGTTTAGGTAGCAATTATTTTTGACAAAATACAGTGAGAGAGAAGAGGAATGAGATTCAATTCAGAAACGCTAACTAAATAGCGACAAGGGATAAATGGCTATTTTAAAGCCCTACCTAGTAACTTAATAATTACCATCAAAGGTCCATAATATGCAGGAAAGCGTCAAATGTAGAGATAGTGTCGTATCTATATAATCTTCTAGGTTTACGTCGCGGCGTTGCCCGTGTTAACAGTTTTTCCCGTGATAGTGACGTATTTTCCCGCGGTAAACGGTAGCCAATGTTACTCAGGGTGGATTTAGCTTTCTAATGGTGGAAGAATTTTTTAAATCGGTACAGTAGTTGAGTTTATTCATTACAAACATACACACAAAAATACAAATCTTTCCTCTTTAATATAATATTAGTATGATAAGAAGTATGATAATATGACAATGCATATTAGTGAGCATTTAATAGCAATCTATATGCAGAATCTGTCTCGTTAGAGAAAAGAATTTTGAGAACTTAGGTATAATGGAATCGTCTATCAATGAAAGAGCGGATTCCTCAAATACATATATTTTTCTTCTTAAAAATCGGGAGTTGGTCTTTTCACGACCCCTCTTCTAATTGTTATAACACAACATCTTTTTTTTAAATGCGAGACAATTCTCAAATCAAAATAATATCATTCTTCTAGAATAGCGACATAAGCGCCAGTTACATACGAAAGGAGATCGCAAAAGCATTAATGCGAACTCCACATCCCCCGCGGTCACAAGAATTGTCTCGCTTAACACAGTTGACAACCCTAGACTCATGACCTAAAAGTGGACAGGGCAAAATAAACACTTAACATAACAACCTGTCAACAAAGTCTGTTGCTAACAGCTTCCTGGTGCAATGCAAGCAAACAAACCAGATCATTACACAAGAAACGAATGCCAAAACCTGTCCCAAAAGACAGTCGCATCATTGATCAGGTTGGACTACCAAACATCGTGGCAATAAGCCAATAGACTCTAATCCTAACAGCGTCACAAAATGAGTAACAGTCAACCTGTCAAATCAGAAGTTGAAACCAGCGTCCAAGAATTAATTTATTTAAAATGTTTTAAAAATATTAATAATAATCAATAATCCAAACCAGGACACGCAAGCAACAACGCCCAACAACGACAAACGAACAATTAGACAAAGGGCGCACGCATCCTAACTAATACTTAAATATCTCAACCTAAGTTAAGTTGACAACAATCAGGGTAGCGCGAATCTAGTATCTTCATTATACAAGTAACGTAAATTATGACGAGTCGACACGTACAGCACATCAAAGTTCAGCATCCCGGAACGTCAGCAACATACTAATCGTTTTTTTTTAAAAGAAAAACCCTAAGCTATTTGTTGTTAAGACATCATTGAAAGAAAACAATAAGGTGTCAACAACCCTACACTAAGCTCTATCCCCCCCCAAATAAAATTAATATAGCAACCCCATTGAATTATTAATCGTATAAAATTTTTAAATTCTTCGACGATGTCATCATGGATGGTATTAAAATTATTTATTTAAATTATTTTATTTTATTTATATCTGAAAACGAACAAATCTGCATAAAAAGTTTCAATCAAGGTAAGATAAATAGCCAGTAAATGTCTAAGTCTTTATGCTCACACTAACTCGTATCAATCATGAAAAACTAATCATCACAACAGTGTAACACAACGAATGTTACCTCACCGGATACATATGTCCATAAGTGAGTACATGCCAAAAAACTACCCATACAAACTTAGAGATAAATGTGAACATATAAAACCAAACATATGACCATAACTCACCCAAATAGAATAAAACTTCTATCAATAGCAGTTTGTAAAAATAAAAAATAAAAGTCAAACCGTTAACTTATGACATTATAACAATTGTATAATAATAAGGGAAAAAAAAGTTAAAATGTTCAAGACGCAAAAGGACAAAAACGTGAAATGACAAAAATGCAAAATGTCAGAAATGCAAAATGTCATTAATTAAAAGTTAGGAAAAATTAAACCTAATATATATTACAATCATAGCTTAAAAGGTTTTAAAGAATTATGGTGAATCAAAATATCATGTCTTGAACCACCATTTAGTTTACGTAAAAGATAATTATTATTAGGTAATCTACGAAGGACACGATAAGGACCTTTATAGGGCCTTGACAACTTCAAACCGAGACTCGTAACTCTTTTAGGGTTATGAACCAAAACTAAACTTCCTGGTTCAAAAGTAACAAATCTAACTTTTTTATCATAGTTCGATTTCTGGGTTGCCTGTGACTTGCGAATATTTCTCAACGCGCATGATATTAATCCGTCATTCCTAATTTTACGCGCATTAATGTCTGTATCTGCACTATTCAAAAAAAAATTCACACTAAGATCCGACCGTAAAATTGGGTCTCTAGCGTAAACAAGTTTATAAGGAGATATATTCGATGAAGCTTGGTCAGAAATATTATATGCATAAGTGATCATGGGCAAAAACGAACACCAATCATTCTGCCTATCATTAACATACATCGCTAAACCTTGGTAAATAGTCTGATTAAAGCGTTCAACCAAACCAACCGTCTGTGGATGTCTAGTGGCAGCCACACTCAAAGTAGAATCAAAAAAATTTACCGTATCCCTAACAACGTTTGAAGTAAAAATGGAGCCACGATCAGTAATAACTTCCCCTACTGAACCGAATTTACAGAATATCTCATTAATTAGAAAATCACTAATAGCTTCAGCAGTGGCGTTAGGAACAGCTTTTGTAATCGCATATTTCGATAAAAATTCCAATGAAACTATAATATATTTATTACCATTATTTGACCTAGGAAGTGGTCCTAACACATCCACGGCTATTTTCTCAAATAAACGATTAATACAAATTGGTTGCAACGGGGCTAATAAATGTACTCTTTTTCTCTCTTGACAAAACTTACAACTTTTAATATATTTTGAAATTTTCCTCTCAGCCTGAGCAATATAATACCTTTCTCTAAACTTTTTCAAAGTCTTGGAAAGTCCAAAATGTGCACCATTCCAAGGATCATCATGAATTTCCTTCAGCACATCGGAAAAAGAAGATTCAGGAATAACCAAACGATCAATGAAATTAGTACCCTGTTTCAATCTGTGATAAAGTTTATTATCCCTCATACAAAATCCTTTAAATAATCCCCGCGGACTATTCACAACCCTATTAATCAATCTAACACAAAATTCATCATTATTTTGATCTAGCTCAAAACGCGAGGCTTCTATTTTGTATAATTGTAAACCGTCATCTACAATATTCTCAGAGACGCATGAAGAGGGCATATCCTCATCAATTAAGGGATTTCTACTAAGAAAATCTGCAATTATATTATCTTTGCCTGCACAGTAAACAATATCGAAATCGTACTGCTGTATAGCTAGTGACCATCGTGCAAGTCGACCATTCATATCTTTCCTTTCACGTAGCCATACCAAAGCTTTGTGGTCAGTAACCACCTCAAACTTCAAACCCCAGAGTAAATGTTTGAAATAATTGAGTGACCAAACTAACGCCAAACACTCTTTTTCCGTGATGGTGTATCTGGTTTCACAACTAGAGAGTTTGCGGGAAGCGAAAGCAACCGGAAACATATAGTCATCACCTTGCATTAAACAAGCACCAAGTGCATAGTCACTCGCATCAACAAAAAGACGGGTTATTACCTTTTCATTGTTTGTAAAATGACGTAAAAGGGGAGGCCTCTGTATTAAAGTTAATATTTCAGTAAAGGCACTCTGTTGCTCATCATTCCAAACGAATTTAACTCCTTTTTTAAGTAACCTAGATAAGGGTAATGCTAGATGAGCATAATTATCAATGAATTTTCTGTAATAAGAGAATAAACCTAACACTGACTTTAACTCTTTGGTTGTGACAGGAGGTTTGATTTTCATTATTTTATCAAACTGGGAGGCGTCAGGTTTGATTCCTTGGCCAGTAATCTCATAACCCAATACAGAAACTCTGTCAAAACCGAATTTACACTTAGTGGGTTTTAACGTTAAATTACACTGTTTTATTCTATACAAAATTTCCTTTAAAGCAGAACAAAATTCATCGAACGTCCTGCCATATATCAATATATTATCGATATAGACAATCGCATTTCTATATTTCATTCCTCCTAATACACTATCCATCACACGCTGAAATATTGCACCGCTAGTCTTTAGACCAAAAGGCATCACATTGAACTCATAAAGCCCAGATGGCGTGACGAACGCTGTTTTGTGTTTGTCACACTCCTTGATAGGAAGTTGCCAGTAACCTGAATTTAAATCTAAGTCAGCAAAATAATTAGCTTCAGATAAATAGAGCACTATATCATCAATTCTAGGTAATGGATATGAGTCCGTTATTACCTTTTTGTTCAAAGCGCGATAATCAACACAAAAACGCCACGTCTGATCAGGTTTCTTAACTAAGACAACCGGAGAGGCATACGCGCTTCGCGATTCTCTAATAATACCGTTTTCCAACATTTCCGAGACTTGTTCGCGAATCACAGAATGTTGTTGATGGGAAACCCTATACGGAGGTTTGTGTATCGGTAACTCATCGGTAGTATTTATTTCTACTTCCATAAGAGAGCACGAGCCTAGATTTTTCGAGTCAAAGGCAAATCTATCCTCAAATTCCGAAAGTAAATTACATAAAAACTTTTTTTGAGGACAAGTTAATGTTTCCGCTATATTATACATAGAATCCTTCGTGGATACCTGTGGAGCAATCATCGAGCTCAAATTTTCGTCTAAGGACTCGGGAGACGTAACAAAATAAATATACTCTGCCTCCGATAAACAAACAGACTCGTCTTGAATTAAATCTAATGAAAAAGTATTTTCCTCATTAGTTGAAAAATGAATTTTATTATTTCCAATTACAAGCGAGCACGAGCTAAAATCAACCAAAGCCCTATGCATGGACAGGAAGTCCAAACCAATAATGAATTCAGGGACTAATTTCTTAATTACAATAAATTCATGACAATAAACAACTCTATTTATTAATATATTTAAAGTAACGGCGCATTTTGTCTCTAGACAATGCCCATTGACAGCTTTAATTTTTTTATTAACGGGGTTCGACATATTTAAAGATAACTTAGAACTTAATTTATTATAACAGGCTTCTGATATCACGGATACAGAAGCTCCGGTGTCGACGATAGCTGGAAGCTTGGTGTCGGCAACTTCTACTTCAATCGACGACATCGTAGAAATGGGACGTGCAAGTGTGTTTACGTCATCCAACGTCGTCCCTATTGTTGGCGACGATTCATGTTTGGGGACCTAGAGAAAGGTGCCCAGCTTCTTGGAGCACTTCGGAGATTGTAACGTGGCGTCGCAGCACTGTTTTGTGTGCTGGGGCTCTGGTAGGCACTGATTGAAGCAAACGCCGGCGGGGAGGATCGTGACGTGGTGGCAGGCGTGGCGCGAGTTGGCGTGGACACATTCGATGGCGCCAGGTTCCTCGTAGGAGTGGAGAAATTGTCCGCCATATCTCCAGCGGCGTATGAAGGGGTATTAAAATTCACAACACTAACGTTTTCAATTTTAACAGGCAATGTTAAGTTTGTCTCATTAGGAGACATCAGTTCCGTAAAGTTACGAGCGGCATTCTTAAGTGCCTTTAGGTTCGCAAATACATGTGCGGCCAGGGTCTTTTTGTAATAAAAACTCAGACCACTTAAACAACGTTTAACTAAAATATGATCATCTGTGATCTTTGCCATGGATCCGAGAGCTTCAATACGGTAAATAAAATCTAATATAGGTTCATTTTTATCCTGTCTGGCTTTATAAAATATTTCCGAATAATTTATGCTGGAAGGGAATTCGTCAATAATTGCCTTCTTGATGTCGTCATATTCGGACTTAGAAGATTTAATATAGTTGAAATAGGACAACGCGGGGCCCTCCAAATAGTTCGCTAGGGCGAGACTCTTGATACTGCTTGACCAGGAGTTGATCGCAGCGACGGTTTCAAAATTGTCAAAAAAAGAGGTCACGTCGGCGTTCGTACCGGAGAACTTTGCCATGGCTTCCTTTTTTTTTAAACACTTTTTATTCCTTTAAAATATAGACGATATCACTTAGCTTTGTGGAACAGGGCTCTGCCCGCTCCACATAAAATCCTTCAATTGAAATCCTTTCCTTCCTTCCTTCGATTGAATTGTTCATCAAATAAATAATAGGTCCGCTTGCTCAGTCCTCGTTTTTTATCACTTGTTTGTTTTCTGAAATCTTTTAAAACATTAATAATTGGCACTTATTTTCACGTGGCGAAATTTCCGCTCAGCGACTGCATCTGTATGGATACAAAACACACAAAAACGATGACGCAGATTCGCCAACACACTTCTTCTTCGTCTTCTTCTTCCTTTCCAGGGAAAGCTAGCTGTAGTGGTGAGCACTCGCTATAGGTATAAAAATTCACTTATTACTTAACTTTTGCGAGAGGTTCTTTTTTTTGGGACCGATGGGTGACTCCGCCAAATGGAATCGTCTATCAATGAAAGAGCGGATTCCTCAAATACATATATTTTTCTTCTTAAAAATCGGGAGTTGGTCTTTTCACGACCCCTCTTCTAATTGTTATAACACAACATCTTTTTTTTAAATGCGAGACAATTCTCAAATCAAAATAATATCATTCTTCTAGAATAGCGACATAAGCGCCAGTTACATACGAAAGGAGATCGCAAAAGCATTAATGCGAACTCCACAGTATGTCTGTCGTTTTAAAAGAACAATAGATAAGACTCCTTTTAGTTAGTCCTTTGTCTTTATTTGTTTATTACCTTATTCGCTCTCTATTTCTTTGTCTCGCATTTTCCACCTGGCCACGCGTGTCGTCAATAGAACTTTATGCTCTACTATTTAATTTTATGCTTGTGCTATTGGACTGGCTAATACGGTCGTTGCAATGCAATCAATTTTAAACTGTAAAATGGTGATTCTAGCCTGTGTTTGCCACCAATTACACTAATCATCAACTGGATTGCGTTACTGTTTTATCGTTTATTTAACTGTACCTGCAGTTGACGTCACTCTAAAACTGTACCTAGATGTAAGATAGCATTCATTCAAAACTTAAGACGCTTCATATTATATGATTCTATGCTCGTGAGAACTATTAGCTTTGTTATTTACAACAACAAACGCTGTTTTGACTAACTTGAGGTCGCTTATTCCATAACAATATCTACATTTATATTCAAAGTTACACCCGATCAACCAATTTGCTTGTTCACATCGAGTACGGTTCAAAATGTGCATTTTTTTAACGCTGAAACAGGTCGCATATGCATTTAGCCTTGTTATTCGCCCTTAAATACATTTAAATTCTAAAATGTCATTCAATTATCATTGTTGAAACTGTAATTAAACGCAAATTCTGGGTTAATGGGAACGTTGTGTAACTGAGAACTGTAAGTGCCGTGAAAGCAAAAAAAATAACAAGGTTTAAGTTATTGAAAAAAGCGTGGTTCGAGAGACTTACCTCTCTCCTGGATTTCGGCAGAGCAGGCCAGGGGGAGAACGAGAGCTAGAAGGAAAGTCCACATAGTGACGTCAGCACATGGGTCACACACTAGGGAGCACGCAAGGAAACATGCTAGCAGTCACAAGCACAGGCACACACGGAGCGCGGCGCGTCAGCCCGGCGTGTGGCGCGCTCGGAGGCACAGCTTGTATGAACGTGGAACGCCGTGGCTGCGGCGCGTACGCACTGCGCCCGCGCCGCTGCCTCCGCCGGCCATAGATTAAGCACACCGAACAGACTCGTTAATCCGCTTTCACACTTTGTAGTTGATTTTTTTTTGGAAATGAGCACTCTTTTGTAATATTTAATTAAGCCATTGTCTGCATCAACCGGTCAGCATTGCATCCAGAGGCTTTACTGGATCCTTATCACATTATCGGATCTACAGATTTTTAAAACTTGCCTTCATTCAGTCCGCGTGCGGCGCTGTTGGGTTAATTCAGATCTTTCTGCTAATTCAGTAAAGTTAGTGCTTGAATTGAGTGATATTAATAATTATCTTTATTACATCAACTTTAATCAATTATTTATTTTTGTATTTCAAGCTATTTTGGATAAGTGTAATACTCGTACATCATTCAACTCCATTCTGCCTCGTTGCTCATTGAGAACAGGAACAAGGCAGAAAGCAATCACAAACACAACAACAGGGCAGGCATTCAGGCATTCTACAATTTGCTTTCGGCATATTACAAAACGGCGAGCGTTTGCAAAATGCCGAAGCATTCTGTAAAATGACGAGTTCTACAATTTGCCGACGACATACCTACATAGGCATTATACTTAGATTAAACAATTATTTAATTTAGCTTATTTGGGATCTGCTGGAAGATATTTCTCAGGCAGGAAATATATTGTCTTTGTGTTTTTATTGTACAATAAATAAATAAATGTAATTAATATTTTTAATTGATAAAGATACAGCATTTTTTATAATTTAGTATAAGTATTACATATCATATTTAATATATCGTATTAACCTTCTGAGTCCCTGGAGATATCGAAACTGTCAAATCCTAAGGTTTTATTTAAAAATTGCTTAATCTAATCAGTCAAGTCTAATTATGAAAAAAAGGAGAAAAAAAATTGAGAGCTTTTCACTTAGTTTTCTTTTATGTCCTCAGGTGAGTTCATGAGGACTATATTCTCACTCGAGGACATTAAGTATTAAATTTAACTAAATCATAGATAATGTTACCGTATTTGCTTTAATTTCATTCAGTGTCTATAGCCCTCAGAATGAGGAATACTCTATTTTTCATAAAAATTTTATGTATTAGTCGTAAAAATTATATACAGGAACAGATTGACCCTCGTAACTCCAGAACGACTGTACCGAATTGGATAATACTTTATTTATTGTGTTTTTACTATCAGGAAAGGGTTAACATACACTTATTTTTAGCGGAAAACCATCTTATTCCCATAGAAAAATATTTTAATGCAAGCGAACAGCCAGTTTACTCATAAAAATGTATTGAAAAATGAAATTTCGAAATTATTTGGCCGAAGCAAAGAAAACACGTTCAGGTGGGGACTCTCTAATGATCCAAACTTGGAGTGTATATGCGGAGCAGCAGTTCAGTCCTTGGCCCACTTGGTGTCCTGTCCTGCCCATCCTGTCACCTGTTCTCAGCAGGACCTGATGGACGCCACGGATGGTGCAGTATAGATGGCTAGATTCTGGGCGGCAAACATATAGTTCGATTTATCATCGATTCGCAAAGAAGATTTCGAAATTTATTGTACGGCTGCACCAAATAAGATTTTTTAAAAATTTTTGTTAAAATAAGGTTTTTAGAAACTTTTTGCAACGGGAATACGCCTTATTCCCACGGGAAAAAGTATCAATGTGGAATATTGGAAAGCAAGGATCGAATATATATTCAATATTATTTGTGTTTGTAATCGGAAAGACTATTAACTTTATCAAAATTAACCGGCTATACTAGTTTAGTATCTTTTGAATTTAAAAATTGCACACATAGTTGATTTAGTAAAATTTTCAAAGGCGTTGAGACCGATATTCTCACACGATAACATTAACTTCAAAGATATGATAGACCAACTTTTCTTACATTTATGATAAAAATTATCATACTGATTTGTGAATTATATCAAAAACATTGATTACGAAACAAAACAAAATTATGTTAAAAGTTTTTTAATACGATTACTGAGAATTGACTTGCCTCACGGCATAGTGTAGTTGGTTCATCAGAAGTTTTAACCATTCTGAATACTGGTTTGCTGACAAATACGTACCATTTATTTTTTTTACGTTGGCTAATTTGTACTGATCCATTGTAAGCAAAAATTTAGCTTAAATTTTTTCGGCATAAGGTTCTAGATTTTTTTACTTTTATGTACTCAAGTGAGTACCGGGGTCTCAGAAGGTTTAAATCTGCCAATAGAACCTTATCCTTATATACATGGGTATGTCGCCATCATTTTCTATAGGTACCTAAAAAAATATTATATTTTGATATTTTCTAAATAAAAGTTCATTTGATTTACCTCAACTCAAAATCCCTATTTCCCTATCCTTATTTCTATTCTGCAACAAACGCATCCATTTCTTCTACGCGAAAATACCCGTCACCTTGTTTGATAACCTTAAAATACGCGGGGCGCACAAACAAGGAAAATTATTATTATAATTGTTGTGATAAGAAGAGTTTATATAAATATTGATGATTCACCGTGATTCACAAGTACTTTTATGGACTTAATAATAACTATGTCGCCTCTTAGGCATTTCCATATAAAAGCTGATCCAAATCAGAACCAGAGGTCATGAATATTATGCCAAAAATAAAATTTTGATAACAACTATGTTTTGTAATGGACTTTACATTATATTTATTTTTTAGTTAGCAAATAAAAATCTGATGAAACGTGTAGAACACATTAAGAATATTTTCAGTAAAAGAAAATTTTAATCTTAAAATTACTATTAGGGACCTTGCCTGAAGTAAAACTTTTTACTTTTGGATATTTACATCACTTAGTTAAATCAAAGGACGATGTGTCAAAACGTCCCCCCAAAAAACAAAAAACTAATAACATCGACCAACAGATTTGAAATGTATCTCAGTGTATGCGTCTTAGCTATATGATTACTTTTTATTACGGCGACATCTTTCAAAGACGCGGGGTATTCAAGAAAAAATCGGCTTGCTATTAATATTGGTAACCAAAATAACAGATTGTAAGCATTCAATCTGGTCATTTATAGGCTGTCAAAACGTCACCCCAAAAACCAAAAAACTAATAACATCGACCAACAGATTTGAAATGTATCTCAGTGTATGCGTCTTAGCTATATGATTACTTTTTATTATGACGACATCTTTCAAAGACGCGGGATATTCCGAGAAAAAATCGTCTTGCTAAAAAAAAAAAAACTGGTTACTAGCCTTTCTATAGATCCATAAGAACCTATTGACACGTACAAAAGATCTGTTGGAGGGGGGGACGGGGCTCATAAAAAATGGTCATCGTCCTTTACACGATATTTTCTGTCGAGTTATACTCGTATTTGGCTACCTTCTGTGGAGAAGAACTCACCATAAAAAACTCCACAGGCGTTGCATCTTTAAAATATATATATTTACAATCATTATAAATTAGTGTTAACAATTTCTTGTAATGCAGAATTATTAAAAAACTATTCTCATTGATAATAATCTTCTAAGTAATCGTCACTTCCACCATTCATTCCTTGTCACATTCAAGTCCTCAGGGTTTCCAAAGCGCATGTTCTTCTGATGCAATGACTTTACGACGATGATTGCCGGCAATAAATAAAATAAACCCTGACTGATCTCTGGCTGAAAATATTTGGCAATAGATTCAACGAGCGGCTTTAAACTCCACACAAAACAATAAGAAAACAGAAGTACATAAAATTTCGCTTCTACATTCGTATTATTACCTTATTATTATTACTTATTAATACAGATTAATATACCTAATTACAAATACAGGAAACACTTATCTGTGTTACTTAACTAATGAGTTTTTTTTGTTCTTAAAGAAGCCAGTTTTTTAAGCTAGATATGTAGTTGAGTATAATGAAGAAGTATTTAAAGCAAGATTAAGGCAGTGTTCGAGTCTCACTCCATCAATATTCCAGTGCTAAAAAAGTATATCCGTTTATATCAACCCTACTCTACCCTACCTCTTTTAGAGGAAACCCATGTCCAGTCTGTACTCAAATAGTCTTTGCGGCGCAGTAGCGGTTTTCTGAGACGAAGCGCGCAGCGACGCGAGCGCAGGTAAGCCTCCGCGAGGGACGCTGCACTCGCGGGGTGAAGGCGGGGAGGGGTTGATACTCAATGCACTTGCGTCCCAGTCCCAGACGGGATGAAAGGAAACATTCACATTCAGCCTCTGTATGGACCATTGTGAGAATTTGTGAGCATTGAAAAGGCCGTCCCGATTCCGAATGCACGTGGTTTGACGTCCGGTGTTTGGTACTATCCTGACTTGAGTGATAGATGAGTATCTCCGATTTCATGAGGTTTTTTTGAGAAATAATAAAAAAAAAAATTGCTATTGATGCCTTTTTGGAATCAATAATGCAGTGACTGGAATTTACTGTTGAAGAATGAGGCTCCTATAAAAATGTATGCAAGTATTCTAAAATGATGTGGGTATAAGGGTTGAAATTTAAAAGGTAATTTAAAATTTTAAGACTATTTAGTTCATGAAATTGAAGAACTAGCAAAAAAACATAATACTTGCTGAAATGCAGTTTTAATTTTAACCTGACCACCAGATTCTGGTAAAACGTAGTTTCTCGACTCGAAAGCCCTCTTGGACCACATAACGATCTGTTTACTACTCGTATGCAATTAGAAAATATAGTAGAGATGGCAATTACTTCACTTGACCCCAACACTAAATCATAGGGGGTATAGTAGTCAGGGCACAATAATATAATACTAGTATCAGGGCTAGTTTAAACACAGAATACCGAATAGTAGTCCCTAGTTTAATAATTATATCCCCTCCAAAAAAGTACTAAACCGAAGACCTAGCGCCTATCATGCTTGAGCTTAGTATACTGATTTTATATTTTTCCCAGCACTGCTATGGTGGTATGGTTCAGTCCCCCATACCCCCAGGGGGTACGGCTCCGGCTGGGAGTATGGTGGGTCAATAAAAAAAAATCATTTTAGACGCGCTGGTATGAAGGTACAGATACTTCGATTTGCCAATCAAATTATTTTCGATAAATTGTATAAATGGCTTATTGACAAATCTCTTTAGCTTAAAAATGAATTATTTTCCTAATTTTGGCACTTACGTATATAATTTTATGCATATCATTTAGGTGACCATTTTTGTATGCTAAATTATATCGGCGAAACACGCTGTTTAATTTTATGTGTAACCAGCTGTCCGCCCGCGGCTACGCCCGCGTTGTTTTTTTACTTTTCCGTGCAGTTTCCCGTAGGAATGAAATATTTTCCCACGGTAAAATCTATCTAAGATGTTGACCGGGGATATAAGGTACCTACCACCACACAAAATTTCTTTCATTTCATTCTAATCGGCCCAATAGTTTCGGAGATTAGCCCGTGTAAACAAACAAAAAATTTTAAAATCTGGATATGTTCTTTAGCATTTCTTACATCACCCCGACTCGGTTTTTACCTTTTTTTTCTACGCACAGATTTTCGACCTCTACAGTTTTATTATAGACTAGCGACGCACGGGAAAATGGTTATTGTGGGTTATCCTTAAGTGTATTACGCATGTATATACATATAAACCTTTCTCTTGAATCACTCTATCTATTTAAAAAAACCGCATCAAAATCCGTTGCGTAGTTTTAAAGATTTAATCATACATAGGGACATAGGGACAGAGAAAGCGACTTTGTTTTATACTATGTAGACAATATGTACTAACTTACGACCGTGTTTGAAACAATAAATAAATAAATATGTTTGATTTGATTTGATTTTGCGAAACAAGCGTAAGTCAAATAACAATAAACTTGATCAGCTATTTCATATAAAGTTGAATTGGTAGTATTGGTACCGAACTAGACCAAAATGTAGGTATGAAATGGAAAAAAATATCGCGATTTCAGAGTTGCTTTCATAGTAATCATCTCCGAATGCACAAAGGCTAAAGCAGCGATTGAAATTTCAAAGTTACTTCAACTTTATGCCACAACTATGTACTATGCTAAAACGTTAATTGTTTAACAAATTGCGATAATATGTATTAACAGAGTAGAAGGCATCAGGGGATAAGACGTGGTTATTAAAAAAAAAAACTGTTTAGTTTTTTTTGTGTCTATAAAACCGTTTCCCGATGAAATCTAATTTATTTAAAATTATTGCTGTTTAAAAAAAGTTAAATTATACAATAAACAAACATGTGTCTAAAAATCTTCGTTTATATATTTAATTGCTTAGAGTTTTAGTTTCAGGCCAGTTGACCAAATCTTCATCTAATTGTGTGTTAGTAATTGCTTTGTCATTTCTTCTCTAATAAAATAATAAAAGAATAAAATAAATAAGATTATGTAGGTATGTAAGTGTTGAAAATATGATCGATGATATTTTAGTATATATATCATGAATTATATTTTTAAAACATATACGTAGAATGCATTGTAAACAATAATCGTAGTTATAAAGAAGTTTTATTATATAAACGCGATAATTGTGAGGATTTTAGATGTATGGATGGATGATTCTTATTCTCTCGCGCAAAAGCTACTGAAAGTATTTTATTGAAACTTTATAATAACTTTGCTTATACTTAAGAATAAAATATAAGATACCTTATTCCCACAGGAAAAACTGTCAACGCGGGTGGAGCTGGTTCCGAATAAACAGAACCCCCTCATTTAGTAGTTTTTTTACAATAGATTTGTGCAGTTTAGACGTAGAGTCCGGGTAAATACCCAGTCAAAATTAATTTATTGATAAATAAAATAAAAAAAAATTGCATATTTCTGCTACAGGTTTCCCTATTTCGGCAGAAATACTTTATTGCACGCATATAGAAAACATTACAACAATAACTTACTTACTTTACTGGCTTATTTTTATAATCCTAGCTAGAGTGTGTAGATAGACGTTATTATGTACTATTAACGCCATCTACGAGTATATTACCGTACGAGCAACGTTTCATGACGGTACAAACGTTTCATGGCTCAGCGAAGTGAGACAGTGGGGTGAATAAGATACTTCTACGAATGCATAGGTGGCGTTATTTAACCGTACACGCTACTAATGATCGGTCGTAAGAATAATAATTTCTTAAGAATAATAATAAATTAAATTAAATCTATTTCTATTTCTAGTGGTACATAAGGAAAAGCAATCTGATCCAGTAACGGCACATGCAATAGGACCTAATAAAGAAATTGGGGAGAATATTTAGAGTGGTCAAAAAAATATTTGTAGTGGTCGATATATATCTAGCCAAACCCACTCTACCCATCGGCAGAGATGGTAAAAATTACACTAAATTAAAAGCTAGCCCTCTGCACCGCGGTTCCGCCCACGTAGAGCCCGCCCAGCAATTTTGGATATCTGCCATATTTTACCGCTTCTTTGCCTGAACTACTGAACAGATTTGAATAACATTTAGCGATGCTAACATATAGTCTGGATAATTTAATCCTGAAAAACACATCACATTTTTTATGTTTATCGTTCCACTCTTAAACCTAAATGAATTAACAGGTTTAAATGAAAATATTATAAATTATTATGTAACAACATAGCTAAATGGTCAAAACGGTGAATCTCGAGTTAGGAGAGGGAGCTTATACCCTAAACAACAGATATAAAAGACTTTTTATACTAAAAACACAGCTTGTAAAAAAGCCTCTTAAGAACTTGAAAATCGTAGGCATTTGCTATGCCTCGATTTTTTGTGTTGGTATTCCCGACTTTCATTTCCCGTCGGTAAAAAAATAAATAAATACCCTAGTGCTTTTCCACCAGAGACGCGCTATGCCACGTATATAATAATAAATTCATTTATTTTAGGCAATATTTACATATAGATGTTAAATATGTAAACAGAGGCCCATATCATAAATACCTTACAGACTATCATATATGTTTTATACTATATCTAAACAATAAAACTATATACACAGCACTTTACACGCAAGTCCAGGGTATCGCGTCCTTCCGCGGCAGGTTCCCCCTGAAGCGACGAAACACGACCCCCTTCGGCCAGAACTGCGGCGAGGTGAAGACGCCCAGCCCCCGTAACATGCAGTGCTACGACAAAACAAAAGTTTGTCGCACATTTAACTGTCAAAAAGTTGCGAGAAACCCGCCATATTGAAATATCCTCCAATTGGATAAAAGAATACACACGACAAAATTATGTCTGTCACGCGTGGACCGGGCATGTTAGAGGGACAGGTGGGCAGTCGGGACCCGCACCACGAACGACTTGAAGTTGACGTGGTGGCGCGACTCCAGGGGCTCCACCACCACACCGAATCCTGGCGAGTCCTTGAAGGCACCGTCTTTATGCCTCTCCTTGATGAAATCCAGCACGTTTTCCCGGGTGGTAGTTTCGTGCAGGCGGAAGACATAAAGCGATGTCTTCGTCGTTGTTACGAGTATGGATGCGTCTGATATCCACCAATCATATTTATTGGTGAACATAGCACTGGTGAAAACGGATTCAGCTAATTTTGTGTCTGTAAGGTATTTATAATATAGGCCTCAGTTTACATATTTAACATCTTTATGTAAATATTGCCTGAAATAAATGAAGATATTAATTTTATTTGTATGGAAGGACATGTTATGGATGGATGCGAGCTATGGGAATCTGCTGTTCTTAATAACACACACAAACACACACACAGCCTCACGCACACACAAACACAATCACGCACACACACACACACACACACACACACACGCTCGATCAGCAATTGTATTGTTAATAACTATAATCTATAGACTACAAAGTTGCTCTAATCACTACTGAGGGGGAGCACAGGCTTAGGCTTAGTATAGGCTCCAGGCTCTTTCAGATATGATTGTAAGCTTCATGTAGTTATAAGGCCCATAGATAAGCACTGTATGCATCTGAAAGACCGAATAAATACTTTTTTTTTTTTTTTTATGGATATAATACCCACGCCGCCGCCCCGCTTCCCTCGCATCTACGTCGCGTAGCTACTTTACGGCGACGCATCTTCATAACAAATAAATAAATTAATTAAGAACTGAATAGAGTATTTTTTATACACCTTACACTTACACACACAATTGAGACACACACACATACACACACGAGCCCACAATCATAATACTCATATTAATTTTATTTCCAAACTGACCTTCTCACTGGTCCTTTCTCTTTCTTAACATAAACAGGGAGGATTTGATCGTTTCTTTGCATTGAAAAGACTCCGAAACAACAGACCAAAATCAAACAATATTTTATAGTTGGGTAGCTACACTATCCCCGGGTAACATAGGATACATTAGACCTAAAACTCCAATAACGTAACTTAAGGTATAAAAAATATCTTAAATATTCCTAATAATTGAATAGGCTCCGAAACTACTGAACCGATTTTGATGAAAATTGATACAAAGATAGAATAAATCTTGAGAAAGAACATAAGCTAACTTTTACCGCGGTAATATTCCTCATTCGCACGGGAAAATCTGTTAACTCAGGCGAATCTGCGGCGGAAAGCTAGTTAAATATAAAAAAAATGGTATGAAGCCGCAGGCTGGGGTAATGGTAGTAGATACTATTTGTACACTTCCATGCTAGACGGCTAGTATACAACAACATGCGGTATCCCTTTTTTCAACATTCATATACCTAATATAAAATAATAAATCGGAAGATTAACTTTTTTCGGTTTGATACCAAGGTTTATTTTAACACAATAAAATATTTACATTATAATTTACACGAGTTTTTATTGTACACTAAATTACTCACACTTTTATTTCAATTTTATCTCTACGTAGATATCTCTTCCAGCCAACCTATAAGCCAGACAGAGAAAATAGAAAACATCAGTTTTGAGATAGGAAATACACAGAAACGGGATTAGCTTTAAAATTAAAAATTCCATTGCTCTGCTGGTACTCGTACCAATCGCTTCCTATAAATTATCTTCCTTCTATGATTTAAAGTACAGCTCACTTAGCGTTTATGAAGTATGAGCGAGTTAAGGAATTTTTAATCATAAGAAAAATCATTATCTATTTCAGTGAATATTACTCGCACCGCTCTGAATAGAAATCTATTTTGGTACTGTAATATACGTTTTATTGTGGCGTGAATCACAGGGGGCGGGCGGGTGACTCCACTTGGCACCAGTTTCGGCTCATCACTCACGCGAGAGCGAGACGAAACAATGCACTCAAAAATCAAACACCGCTTCCGCGAATAAAAGTTACTAATAATAAAAAACACCAACCCATGGACTTAGTAACATAGTTACAACTATGGTAATTCGTCCAAGCACCAACCAAAGTCTGACAGGCAACCAGAGGAATATGAGCGGTGCAAGGATGTTATCCTTGGAGCGCGGTGCGCTAGGAATTATCACGTCACCAGCGAGGTTAGAAAATGAAGTTAACATTGTTGGATTTTTCCTCGCTCTTTTGTATCATCTTGTTCTTCTGTATTATGTGTCAATAAATTTGTCATCGACACGAAAGTAATGATAAAGAATATTATACCATATAGTATTGTTCTTTTAGGGCTTCTAATCCTAGCGATGATTTTTAACAGAAATGGTGGCTTCTAACATAGACTATAGATCAAAAAATCTTCAAAGGCTCTTAAACTCTTCTTACTGTACTAGTCTACGCAAGTAAATAGCTTACTTAAACACTTCGGTCTTGACAAACATCGAAACATATGTACTGAAGAACTGCAAAACTTCTGCCCCGATGAACTTTGAAACTTCCGTCCCAATAAATATCCAAATTTTTGTACCAATGAACTCCGAAACTTTTGTTCTGGTGAACTTTGAAACTTTTGTCCTTATACATTTCCAAATTAATGTCCATATGAACTTTGAAAATTCTGCCCAAATAAACTTCAAAACTTCTGTCCTGATGAATTTTGAAACTTCTGTCCTGATGATTTTTTTAACTTCTGTGGTGATAAATTTCGAAAGTTCTGTTTCGATGATATTAGAGTCTCCTGTTCTGATGAACTTCGTATCTTCTGTCCTGACTAAAGAGTGTAAGAGAGGAAGATTCAGAGCGCTAGTGGACACACCGAAATATAAAATTCTCATCTTAATGTTATTAAACAGCTTGGTTATTGCAGGTAACTATAAAGTTTTCTTTAAACGAGTACTACTCGTACATTTTCAAACTTCTGTCCTAATGAGAGAGTGCAAGAAAGAGGAATGCAGAGCAATATTGTTAATGGCCATACCAAAACGTAAAATTCTAATCTTAATCATATTAAACAGCTTAGTTATTGAAGGTTCATAACTATGATGTTTTCATTAAACGAGTACTAAACACGCACATAAATAAACTATTACCTCGTCCTTCGCATTCCAAGAATATCAATCCAATAGATCTTAGAAACAAAGGAGAGATGCCTGTGTGTCGCAAAACAAAATCATAAAGCAACAAAAAGCGGTACATATATTATTATTTATTACATAACAGGATATGGGACATGTTCCTCACTTAGATATTTACATCACTTAGTTAAGTTAGTAACATAATCTTTGCGAGTTCAACAATTTGGCTGTCTTCTGTGGAGAAGAATTCGCCGGAAGAAACTCCACAGGCGTTGCGTTGTTGACCAACCACATTAACAATGTTTTCGGAATTATTTTAGTATTCTATTGCCAATCGTACACGACTCGGGACTAAATAAAGCTCGTAGCCTGGTCTCAGTGGATAGACAGGCTAGGGTTAAATTTACTGCTGTGAACGGTATATAGACGGCCCCTTAGCCTAGTTGGTAGTACGGCTGCCAACGAAGTACAGGGTCACGGGTTCGAATCCCGTCCATGGCATTCGTGTGATGACCACTTACGTTTGTCTTGTGTTTGGATGTTGTATATTTATTTTATACGCGTGAAGGGTCATGCTAGGGAGGCAGGCCCTGCCTAGTTTGTGAGATGTCCCTCCATATTGATATTGATTTAATCACATCTCCCTTGTTTTTATTCCGTATGCCACCTCACTGCGTCACAGCATGACGACAGACGCTACTGATGTCAGTCGCGGCAGTTCTCTTTTGGCAAGCAAAGATCAACTATAAATTATTATCTTTAGATGTGACATTCTAGGCTACGAAGTCAACAAAAATACCGTTAGAGACCCCACACTAGCGTCTTTCGAGCGTCTTTTGAGCGTCGACGTCAAGCGTCGCGGATACTATCTACAAGGCGAGTGAAACAAAAGACTGACGCGGATAATTGTATGCGTGACGCCCTAGTCAACGCTCTAACGAAAGACGCTTGTGTGGCTGGTGTCATAATATGAAAAATGATTAAGAAAAACATTAGCGTATTAAAGTTATTTTTCTCTTTGATTTTTGCTTAAATATTGCACGGATACGTAAATTTCACTAAGATTTCACTAGTAAAATAATAACATGACATGCCAGTTGAACTACCAAAAGTTCCGAATTTGGCCACGGCGCGCGCTACGATCGATTTGTAGGTCTCCCAACCCTTCCTCGCACCCAGCGAATAGCTACGTCCGTTTAGCAACCGTATATGAAGAATGGCATAATTCTTGATTCTTCAAGCTTGCATATTAGCAAGTGGACTGGAAATAACTAACTTTGTAACAAACAATCAATTCAATACTGACACAAACAACCGATGGAGTCAGCTAGTTCTGAAGTGAAGACATTGTTTATGTAAGCGAAGATGGGAAGTAGCAAATGCTGGCTGCAGGCGTCAGAAGATTGAGCCAAGTAGAACGCCTTGCGAGAGGTTTTCTGAAAGTGTGTATTTTTCAATGGGATCCTGGATGGTAATAAAACGCAATGAAACCCTTTATTATGGCGCTGCTTTTCCGGACACAGTGCTATTCTCTAAGGCTGATTTTTAAAGCAAAGCTCGAAGCTGAATTTGTGATGATTTTACAAATTGACATTCTGTAAATTCCGTAGACAAGACGGATGCACACTAGCGCCCCAAGTAAGAAATAAAGCAACTTTCATATTTTGACACGTGTTGCCAGTAATCTAATAATTTTGATGATTAATTAATAAATAAAATAAGATTCAATGGGCTTTAACCATAGCCAAACCAGCCATTGAGCGTTCCGGATTTGTATCCCATTGGGGCATTCATGGAACATATATTTTACAGTTTGGTTAGGACATTGCAAGCTGTCCAAAAAGAAAAATTCTGTACGTAGGATAGCTCGTAAAGCAGTTGGTCCCGCGGCGACTATCTACGGATCTAGTCGTTACACGTGGCGTCGAAAATTCTGACACCAGGGTTTGTGGGGTAGGTTAACCTCGAAACACACACGATAAGCAAGCATTTATATCATCGAAGAGGCGATTCGAATCGGCAATATGTTAACTAGTAGTGTTTAGTACCTATTTCCCCGTCTGTGCGTTGCAAGGCCGGCGTATGGTTGCGAAACGAGCTCGGATGTGGATCACCTAATTATAGACACGTGCTGCGCTTGCGTCGCTTTACCTTAGCGCTGAACACGTTTTACCTACTGAAGTCTTCTTCGAAATAACCAACCTTCTGATTTTTCTCACTGATAAAACAGAAAATGTCCATGTGATGTGACTGTCTCCATATAAGAGTCGAGTGGTAAAACGCTCGCCACACCTAACAAAAGTTCCGGGTTTGAATTCTGGTGGGTACCTAATACCTATCTACTCGTCCGTCATACAAATTTATATGGTTTTGTCCTTTTGTCAGATTATCCCCAGTTTGATTAGAACAAAAGCTGATCGTCCGCAAAAAGAAAGATGATTCCGTGCTTCGGAATTTACGTACATATGTTTTATCTCACGAGTACAGGCGAGCCACACTTGTGTGTGTCCTGTGTGTACATAATGTCATTGTGTGCGTAGCGCTCAGTTTCGTAGTACGCACACAAGAGCGCCTGTCTATACGCACACAACTACAAGTAAGGCTCGCCTGCAATCGTGAGATAAAATAACCGTACTGGCTACAATCTACGGATGTAATAGGGTACACGAACCATGTCAGTAGCCTTAGGTGGGTTAATAATTTTGATACCAGGATATGTGAAGTAGGTTAACCTCAAATCCCACATGATAAGCAAGCAGCAGTTTTAGATAGTGATAATTATTCCTGTGAGTTCCTACCGCTATTTAAAACATACATTCCTATTGGATTCGCCTTCATCTTAAATTGAATTGCAGCTGAAGAGCTTTCTAATATTATAGAATCATACTAATATTATAAAGAGGAAAGTTTGTTTCATTTTCGTGAGTGTTTGTGTTTGTAATGAAAACCTTCAAAAACTACTGAACCGATTTCAAAAATTCTTTCACCGTTATAAAGCCACATTCACCCTGAGTAACATAGGCTATCTTTCACCGCGGGAAAAAGCCTCAGTCCCGAGGGAAAATCTTTTAACGCTGGCGGATCCGCGGCGAAAAGCTAGTAAATTATATTTTTAACCTAAATTATTTTTCTTGTTTGTGTTTTTGGCGCCCCATACCACCTGGCGCCTAGAGCCAACGTTCCTTGCGCTCTCACTTATGACTACTACATATGAATCGTACCTAAGCATAGTAGAGGATATAAATAAATATAATAATAAATAGGTTTATATTTAAAATTGTAGTTCGTTACCAGCTCATATATATCCCCACCGAGGGGCTCGAGCCTACCCTGATACCAGGGTGAATAGGCCTTAGTCGACCACGCTGGCCCATACAGTGTGGGTTGGTCAACTTTACACAACCTTTGAATTTCTTTGCAGATTTCCTCACGTTGTTTTCATTCACCGTAACAGCGTCGAATAAATGTACATATGTATTCGAAAATCGAAAACACATTGGCACGTGCCGAGGTTTGAACCTTCGAAGTTTGAACTTCGGAATAGAAGACTACTGGCCTAGCCAATTGGCCACCTACGACGCTCTAAACCGAAATTCTAGTTAATTCGCCTTAATCCTTTCTCTATCGTTTTCCTTACTTTCCCTTCTCCCTTACTTTCCCTTCTGGGTGAGCCTGTTCCATCGTTACGTAGGTACTCGCTTTGCATCAGGGTGAGATTGTGATCTGATCAATCTCAAACACAGTCACATTTAATACCCCCGGAAAAATCAACACAACTTCTTTTAAAAATCGTTTATTGTTTTACTTTCCAAATGATTTTATTTAGAAAACATGTTTATTAAAAATGAACGAACAAATTGTTTTTGTGTCCTCTGAGTGACTCTGACTCAATTTTCTATATAGCTAGCTACCTCTCTGCCATGAGTCGGCCCGAATGTAACGTGAAAACATCTCCAAAACAAATTTCGTGGAAGTGTTGAGAAGAAAATGTTGTCTGAAAATGAACCAACCGAAATAAACAGAATGACTCACAGCACAGTCGTATCTACTCGCCTCCAGAATCTGGGTAAGTGAACTCATTTCAGATTCTTATAACCAACACGAAATCCAAGATTTATTTTACCAAAACAGGTACCACATTATCACTCACTACCGTCACGTCACGCGGTAGGAAATGATGACTATATAACTTGTACGTACAGTCACCTGCATAGAAAACGGACCCCCCTATCGTAAGCGGCCCGTAGTCACCGCTTACTTATGACAGGGGGTCCGTTTTCTTTGCAGGAGACTGTACATACTAAGCAAGCTTCAACTTTTCATATGAACTTCAGTCACGTGACCGGATTCTTTGTATGACAAGTTGAATTTTAATTTTGAGATCTCAACTTATGTTCCTTGGGAAAAGTTACGTTACGTTAAGTTAAGTTACCACTATGTTGCGCATAAAACGACCAGTTACTTAAATTTCAAATAGGCGAACCCCTTATAGTCCGGTTCGCTCCAGTACTAAATGAAAAAATTCTATCTGTCATTCCTGTAAATGGCAACGACTCATACCGTTGGATTTGTCTTGGTGTCCTGAACGTGGAACTGTCGGTCGTCAAGTTCTAAAGTGGTGGAGGGAGGAGGGGAGGGGTAATCAAAGTTGGCGAATTTGTACTTTTGTTTTTACGCTGTAATTTGAAAACTAGTAGACCGATTTCTTTGTTATTGGTATTATTTGAAAGTGTACAATATTACCTAAAAGACATTCTTATACATTGAATACGCCAATTCAGCGGTTACCGCGCAATAATACGAAACATTGAAAAAAATAATTGTGTATAAATAATATCACAGATTACGCTAAATCTATAAAGTTTTCGAGGAAACAATGTTTACCACTTTAATTCTAAAACAAATTACCTAATCAAAAAGGTAACAATAATTACTATATGATTTATGGTGCCTGAGCTAGAGCTAATTTACGAAACGTAGTCGTAGGATCACTATACTACGAGTACGCAAATATAAGTAAATGAATGAGAAGAGATGGGTAAGTAATCACCATATTACTTTATTTATATATTTCAAGCTTACATTTTTCAAATAATACCTTGAAAAAAGACTTTACGTCGAAATAAAGAGGATATTTTCTTTTTGTTTTTTACTATTAGTAGTTTTGAATATGCCTCTGACCCAAGGTACGTGACAAGATAAAACTTTTGTCAGGGGTAGATATTAGTAATACCTACCCATGATAAAAAAATAAAAGAAATCTACGTCGAAATAACCCGGGAAAAATTTTTTTAGGTTTTCACTATAGTATTTTTGACTTTCCCTGTAGCATCTGACCCAAGGTACCTGACGAAATTAAACTTATGTCAGGTGATAGATTTTAGTAATCCCTTTCCATGATAAAAAATTGAATGAAATTTACGTCGAAATGACACGGAAAACAATGTTTTAGTTTTCACTATAGTTTTTTTAACTTTGCCTGTAGCACTTGACTCAAGGTACCTGACGGGATAAAACCTACATCAAAATATAGATATATGTAACACCTACCTATGATAAAGAAATAAAAGAAATTTACGTCTAAATAACGCGGAAAACATTTTTTTAGTTTTTACTATAGTAGTTTTGACTTTGCCTGTAGCACCTGACTCAAGGTACCTGACAGGATAAAACCTATGTCAGGGGATAGATATTTGTAACATCTACCTATGATAAAAAAATAAAAGAAATTTACGTCGAAATAACGCGGAAAACATTTTTTTAGTTTTCACTATAGTAGTTATTACTTTGCCTGTAGCACCTGGCCTAAGGTACCTAACAGGATAAAAACTATGTTAGGGGATATATATTGGTAATATAATAATATAATATAATATAATAATTTTTTTATTTAGATTCTTCTTCACATAGACCTTAAATTAAGCGTAATTATAGGAGTTTTTAATCAACTTACAAAGTAGTCAAGGTACTTGTGAAGACTGATGCCTGAAATAGACCGGAGTCTGTGCTTCAGGTCACCAGTACCCCAGATGTACTTCCCCGTAACATATTCTTAAACAGTAAGTATTTGGTTTTATATTAGGTTTATATAAAGTTAAAATAGTTATATCGAAAACTAATATCTATCCATGATATAAAAATAAAATAAATTTAGGTAAAAAAAAGAAATAAAAAAAAATATTATGTTTGTTTCAGACAATTCAGTCCATACAATTACATGTTAGTACAGTTTCATTAGTAACAATTAACGCGGAAAACAATTTTTTATTGCATACTCGTAGTATAGTGACCTGCGACTACGTTTAGTTAATTAACTCTAGCTCAGGCACCATAAATCCTATAGTAATTATTGTTACCTTTTTGATTAGGTAATTTGTTGTAGAATTAAAGTAGGCAACATTGTTTTCACGAAAACTTTATAGATTTAGCGTAATCTGTGATATTATTTAAACACAATTATTTTTTATTATGTTTCGTATTATTACGCGGTAACCGCTGCATTGACGTATTCGATGTATATGAACGTGTTGTAGATAATGTTATACCCGTTCAAATAATACTAATAATAAAGAAATCGGTCCAGTAGTTTTCAAATTACAGTGTAAAAGTCCAGCGATCTTTGATTACCCCCCCCCTCATCCCTCCACCACTTTAGCACTTGACGACCGACAGTTTCACATTCAGGACATCAAGACGAATCCAACGGTAGGAGTCGTTGCCATTTATAGGAGTGACAGATGAAACTCAAGTTCTAGAGCTCTTTTGGTCGAAATGAACCAGACTATTATCTCTGAAACTACAAGAATCAAAATTTTGAAAAAGTACTAAACATATTAATCACGTATAAAACTCATAAGATAGAGTCTGAGGTATTTAAAGCGATAGGTAAAGAAATAGGTTCAGTAATTATAGAGATTAGGGTACGGACTACTAAATCGTTACACAAGACCTTTCATTTCATATGTCACACAATATAGTTAGTAAAATATGTATTTTGTATTCCTAAACTGCCCAAATGTGGCATCCATGTTTGAAATTAATTACAACTACGTAGTCTGAGAGAATACGTCTGAAGTTCCGAGGAATAGACGCGAAAATACCTTTCTTTATCACCTTTACTTCAAACAAACCACATGAGAGTGCTTAATCGTTAATATCGCGAGCACAACCGCGGGTGGAAAGCAAGCCAGTAATTATAAATAACACATAGGATAGATTAATTGATAGCACTTTATAATTATGACAACATGTTATTAGTTCGCCAAGAGATTAAGTGGAGCTGAACAAAAAGAATAAGATATATCTGTAACATCCATGGTGGACATAATAACTAAATACATTAGCAAATATATATGCTGTGTCAAAAGTGATAGACAAATTCCCCGAATAAAAAGGTAGTCAATGTTCTCTATTTCATCTTTGTATATACTAAGTTTCATCAAAATCGGTTCCGTAGTTTCGGAGCCTATTCAATTCCATTAGGAATATTTTAAGTATTTTTTTATTTTAAGAAAGGACATTTTTTTTAATGGAATATAGCCTATGTTATTCGGAGATAGTGTAGCTTTCCAAAAGTGAAAGAATTTTTGAAATCGGTTCAGTAGTTTAGGAGTCTATTCGATGCAAACAAACAAACAAACAATTAAACCATTCCTCTTTATAATCTTAATACTTCATTAAAATTATCTTCCTAGATAGTTGCCGGCACAAAGGTAGTTGTAACTGTAAGAAAGCTATTGCTAAGTCTATTGCTACGGCCGCAGTTTCCACTGACTGATTGTGTTATATTGTGTAGGTAGGTATATTTATTCGACGTTCTTACAGTGATGGATGACGTCATCGTGAGGAAACCTGCACACAACTGCGAAGTATGTAATTCAAATGTTGTATGTGAAGTTGCCAACCCGCGCTGGGCCAGTGTAGTCGACCAAAGCCTATTCGCCCTGATTCTTCCTCTGCTAGGCTCGAGCCTTTCGATGGAGACATACCAGTGTATAAGATAAGTGCACAAGATTTACTTTCGAAATAAATATTACTCGTAATGTTACTAATGTATAGTTCACTAGTTTCAAAGAAAGCTGATATTTGCATATAGTAAGTATTTTTTTAATTTAAATCTCTAACGTTTAAAGTTAAAAACAGTTTTGAAGTTTAGTACTTATTTACAGGTTTACTTTTGGTAGACACCAAAAGCACAGAACAAAATAATAGTACTAACCCGTACAGAAAGGACACTCACCCCCCCGCGCCAATATGACTGCCCCGTTTGTAATTAATATACTCAAAAACTACTATGCCGATTTCTTTTACCATTAGAAAGCTACATTCTCCCTGAGTAACATAGGCTGTATTTATTTATTTTTTTAATTAGGGATCCTTAGTGAAACTTCAATAATGTAACCAAAGGTGTGAAAAAATACCTAAAAAAATCCTAATAATTGAATGGGCTC